>CM031239.1:60304661-60559783 GCA_018340775.1 Taxus wallichiana var. yunnanensis | reverse complement strand
ATTAGGTTAGTTTTAGGGTTAGGGCTAGGTCATGATGAAGTGGCAAAGTGAGGTGGTAGGTAGGGTGATGTGGATTTATCAATTAGAAGGCAATTAATAAATAATTGTGTAAGGTTTAGGTGATGAGGTTATATTGCGAGATGAGATGCGGGTCACAAGGGGTCGTAAGACACGAATTTGGTGTCTACATTAGCCCCTTATTGTCGTGTAGCTTGTTTTGTAAAGCTGCGCGGACAATAATATGAAGTGGTTTCTCCTGTTAAGGATATAGGTAATCCCCCTCAAATCTATCATAGATTGAGTGAACGGGAAATCAGGGATAGGGTTGATAAAGGGTGAATGTTGTAGAGAGGATGGTAAGGTGGTGGGGTAGGTCCAAGGAAGCAGACGCATGTTGAAATGTAATAGTACGACTAGGGTACATGATTTGACGAGCAAACCAGCAATGTATAGGCAAAGGTCGATAGTTTATCCAAACAAGGGTGATATAATCCTGGTATCCAAGGCATAGGAAGTAGCTCCAGGGTATATAACAGGTAAGGTATAGGAACGTTTAGGCATGTTCGGCGTTATTCAAATGGTTGGTTTGGTTGAGATAAACGTCACGGTCTCAGGTCAGGAAAAGTTGGTCGACAGATCAAGTCGAGGACCTTAATCATCTTTGAAACATGAACAGTGAGCTCGATTGAACAAAAGGTACATGATGGATGGATAAAATAAAATGCTGATTGTGGGTATGGTATTGAAGTGATACGGCCTTGGGTCGGGCCAAGTTGTTGGGTTGTGGCCTTGGGTCAGGCTATAAGGGTAGAGTGAGGCCTTGGGTCGGGCCAAATTGATAGGTTGAGGCCTTCGGTCGGGCCGAATAGTTAGGGTGAGGCCTTGGGTCGGGCCAAATAGGTAGGTTGAGGCCTTGGATCGGGCCAAATGGTTAGGGTGAGGCCATGGGGTAGGGCCAAATAGATAGGTTGAGGCCTTGGGTTGGGCCAAATAGGTAGGTTGAGGCCTTGGGTCGGGCCGAATAGATAGGTTGAGGCCTTGGGTCGGGCCAAATAGATAGGTTGAGGCCTTGGGTCGGGCCAAATAGGTAGGTTGAGGCCTTGGGTCGGGCCAAATGGTTAGGTTGAGGCCTTGGGTTGGGCCAAATAGGTAGGTTGAGGCCTTGGGTCGGGCCGAATAGGTAGGTTGAGGCCTTGGGTCGGGCCAAATAGTTAGGGCGAGGCCTTGGGTCGGGCCAAATAGGTAGGTTGAGGCCTTGGGTCGGGCCAAATAGGTAGGTTGAGGCCTTGGGTCGGGCCAAATGGGTAGGTTAAGGCCTTGGGTCGGGCCAAATAAGTAGGTTGAGGCCTTGGGTCGGGCCAAATGGGTAAACAAATGGTGTTCAGCAAAGGTGGATATAGGCGATATGTGGTTAAAAAGGGGCAAATGGTAAATAGGGGCAAAAAAAATATTGGGGGAAAGTTGGCAGAAAAACCGATGTCGATTCTACATGACCGATATTGGTCAAGGGACCGATACCGGTTCATTAGGGCAAAATGAAACCAATATCGGTTATGGGCGAAAAACCTATAAAAAGAAAAATACGGCTTGTCATTGTCACTTTGTTATTTTGAAAACCAAATTGACTTGTCTGACGTGGAGAGTTGAGATTGGAGGTTTATTGAGTGAGGTGGAGCTATTTTGGTGGAGTGAGTTGTTTGCGGGCCCGAGTGAGGAGGAGGCAGCAGTTGATTGGCCGGGGACCCAGCAGATCAGAATTGGAGCTATGGCACAGGCAGGAGGAGAAGGAGGGGCTGGACTGGACCACCACCACCTATCCCACCACGACGACGTGTCGTCGTACGGGTAAGTTCGAAACTCCTCATTTTGTGCATTTTATTGCATTATGTTGTTTTTGGGATTTGGGTAGGAATATAATGTTTTGTAGAAAATAATGAATAAATGGAAATGATTTGAAAAAGGGAGAGGGTAGATAGGTGAAATAGGCCAAGGCGGCGGGGTGGGTAGGTTTTTAGGGTGTTTGGGTGGGTAGAGGTAGAAATAGGAAAAAGAAGAAAGGGGTAGCCGCGTCAGGTTCGGCACGGCAAATTTCCAATGACCAATGCCGGTCACTAAGCGACCGGCATCGGCCGCGAATTTTTTAGGGCGAGGTGGTTTGTGGGTTACCGATGCCGGTTGATCATTGGCCGGCGTCGAGTGGGACCGGCCAAGTCGATTATGGGTGAGTGTGGGTTGGGTTGGGTTGTGGTTGAGTGTGGGTTGGGTTGGTTTTTGGGTGAGTCCGGGTTTTGGGTGAGTGTCGGTTAGGTTGGGTTTGGGTGAATGTGGGTTGGGTTGGGTTTTGGTTGAGTGTGGGTTTTGGGTGAGTGTTGGTTGGGTTGGGTTTTGGTTGAGTGTGGGTTGGGTTGGGTTTGGGTGAGTGTGGGTTGGGTAGGGTTTTGGGTGAATATGGGTTGGGTTGGGTTTTGGTTGAGTGTGGGTTTTGGGTTGGGTGGTAGAGAGTCGGGGTGTGGTTGGGGGATAAAAGGGGGAGGGTTAGAGGGTAAAAGTAGGTCTAAGGATGTGGGTTGGTTTTGCAGGCACGTCAGCAGTTGACGATGCGGGATAGGATGCCCCCGCTGTTGGTGCGGATGAGACCACATGTATCCGCAGCTCACTGGGCGATCATGCGCGAGGTGGGACTCGGTGGAGTCCAGAGGTATAGAGCGATAGAGAGAGATCACAGCCTGATGGTCACCCTCATCGAGAGATGGGATCCGGCGACCAATGTGTTCCATCTCCCGACTGGGGAGATGACTATCACGTTGGAGGATGTGTATCGCATCCTTCGACTACCTATCGAGGGAGAGGCAGTCTTCCAGGTAGATTCAGAGACTACCATGGACAGCATATTACAGGTTTTTGGAGATGCAGCCGCGCTACTTACCTATCACAGCGTGAGCATTGGGTATGGTGACATGTACCGTGCGCATCGACACGAGACACGGCTGGCTGTGCTGATGATGATTGGGATCACCTACTTCACCCTCCCGGACTCAGAGGGAGGCCACTTTCCACGAGTATTGATGGGGGTGCTTCATGAGATGGTGGAGGAGCACACCTGTTATGCTTGGGCACCAGTGTATCTGGTGCAGCTATACAGAGAGCTCTGGGGTTATCGCCGGATGAGGCGATTCGGTATCTGTTCGACATTTTTGCTGCATTGTTGGGCATATGAGCACATCATATGCATCAGGCCAGTAGGGTTACCCCAGCAGCCAGGGCCACAGGTCATATATGATATGGCTTTCAGAGGTGGTTGGGGGTCGTGGGGCAGCCACGCAGCAGCTTCTTGCGAGGTGAGATGTGGCGTATTATAGACATTTATTAGAGGGCCTGACAGCGGTAGACATCATATGGAGACCTTACAGAGGTCATCGCCGCATGAGGAGGTCGAGTATAGTTACGCTGGATCCAGACACTTTCTGGATAGCAGACGGAGGCGGGAGAGACGAGAGGATACCCTGAGAGGGTACGCAGCAGATGGGGCTGCGACAGACGAGCCACATCCCTTCCCTCAGTACAGGAGGGATGATGTAGAGGCCCCACTAGCCTGCACCACAGCCCTTGGATCCAGATTGGGTTGCAGAGAGGCCAGCAGATGATGGCATAGATGATGCTGGGTGCACGGGAGCATACAGGGTTTGGTGGGCTGGTCAGAGAGCGGCCAGGGTAGCACAGCCCGCACAGCCAGACTTGGCAGCGGTGATGGCAGAGAGAGATCAGCTCAGGGGCCAGGTGTAGTTATTACAGGCGGCTTGAGCCAGCCAAGCAGCACAGATAGGGGTCTTACAGGGGCAGCTAGCCTGAGCTCAGAGCACGAGCACAGGCAAAGACCACCACCCAAAGACAAATGCCATAGGTGCGAGCAGTATAGTACAGCGTGCAAAGTAGTACCAGCAAGAAGACAGTACCGCACCATCACGAAGTGCACAGCCATGGACCCGAGCATGCACAGATATTTACCGCGGCAAGCAAGCAATGACCACGAGCACCACCAAAGACAGGCATAGGGGGTACTAGTATTAGGTGCCAGGGGACCAGCCCCAGCTCCTTCAGTGGCTCGAGGGCACTATATGGAGGTTAGAGCGAAGGCCCGATACTATCGAGGATATTCTTGATAGACTGGAGTTGAGTATCGCCTTATGCAGCTCATAGAGTAGAGACATCTCACACCCCAGAGATCTCTGGGGAGGTGCAGCCACAACCGGTGTGTCCGTTACAGTGCAGGAGGTGAGAGGCACCACAGGGGACCAGCAGGAGAGGTGCCGAGGGCGGTGGGGGAGAGCCGAGGGATCCCCACATAGTTTTTTTTATAGGGACATGGGCACCGGTCTCTGCGAACCGGTTGTGTTGATAGAGGCTGCGTGCGAGTATTTTTTTGATATGAGGGACCGGCCTGCGAGCCGAGTCGAGATTTTGGATAGTTATTGTGGCCTGCGTGCCGGCTTAGTTGTATGATGAGATCACAGAGGCCCCGATGCAGGGCACATTATATATTTGAAAATTTGTATATATATATATAGATGATGTTTTGATCCACATGCAGTGTTCAAAAATGTGTTTAAGTATTTTGTCGATGGTTTGTGATATAGAATGTAGGATGAGTTTAGTTGACATGTTGATATATGGATGATGTTGATGTTTTTGTTTTTGCACGTATATATGGATGACATGTTATATGAGGAAATGTTGCATGTTTTGGGCTGGTTTTGTGACATTGTTATATATGTATCTGATGAGTTGGATCCAAATGATGTATAGATTGATAGTTTGTTGATATCCTTAGTTGATGGTTTGTTTGTTTTTGTAAAATAGATGATGTTAATGAACTTGTAATGATATGTGTGGTGGATGGAGAAATATGGATAATGGTGTTGTGATGCAGGAAAAGAGGCGGGCGCGACAAAAATTAGGTAAAAAACGAAGAAAAGAACCATGTTGTAAAAAGATAGGTCTATAACCGATATCGGTTAGGTAACCGACGTCGGTAGATAGTAGACCGATATCGGTTACATAACCGATACCGGTTATTTAGGTATGAGCTTTTCTAAAAATAAAAAAGCTAGGGTGGCAACTTAAGTTCTAATTTTAAGAGCCATGCAAGAAGTTAAATACGCGAACGCGATGCTTTTTGACGACTGAGACAGGTAATTGCATGAGAAATTTGAGTGATTAGGAGTAAAGAGACAGGGAAAGTGATTGTGATCTGAGATTCAGAAGACAGAAAGGCAGGTTTGAAAAAGGTGGTGATAATGGCAGGACGAGGAGAAACATCCAGCAGGCAGGGACAAGAGGGAAGACAAGGGCCACCTCAAGCTACTGCAACCCAAGAGGTAAACGTTTTGGTTATGATTTGACTTTTGCATGTGTTATGAATAAGAGATTAAGTGGGTAGATATGAAAAAGAAAACATGATAGCAAGGGTTATAAGTGTTACGGGGTAGGTAATCAGGGGTTTCAGGTATGTTTGTAGGTATAGAAAGGAATAGACGCTCAAATTATTGTTGTAGGTGGTTGTTTAGGCAAGGTGTATGAAAGTAACAGTGACCGATATCGGTTAGGGATAACCGGTATCGGTTACTCAACCGGTACCGGTTAGCTATAAACGATACCGCTATTCGTAGGAATTTCAGAACAAAATCCTGCTGTTGCCTCCATTCTAACACCCAATCGCGTTGCTTCTCTCACCAAAAACCCACCGCCCCAACCACTTCAAAGTTACGTACAGCAAGTCTTTGTCGGTTTCTACGAAGATGAAATTATCGAATTTGGTACCGAAGATCCCGACCACCCTTTTCATCTCGGCTTACGTCCGGGATATCCGGCACGTCGTGTTATGATTGACGGGGTGCCACCTAAACATCATCTCTTCAAAAGCTTTTCAACAAATGAATATCCCTTCTAGCTACATGTGTGCAACCCCATCATGTTGTGGTCATTCAATGACACTATTACCTCTACCTTAGGCACCGTGATCCTCAACATTCGGTTAGGACCACATACTTTACCCGAACTCTTCTATGTCCTCGAGGGAGAGTTCCAATATAATATATTCTTTGGGTCGTCCTGGATCCGGCCATGGGATGCATTCCCTCAACATTACATAGATGCATAAAATTTGAGTACGAGGGAAGTCCTACACCGTAAAAGCTGATCCTCCTCCCTTTAAAACCTGCAATATGTTATACCGCCCTAACGATGTGCTTATACCAATCAAGACACCCATACATTCAACCCAACCATCCTCTTCAAATGTACCTCAACCATCCACCTCAACTGCATCTATGCCTTCAACTGATGAAACCACCGTCGCAAAAACCACTTCCCTTCCCGCAGCTAACATCCCAACCTCAGGCCCCTTAGTAGATGTTTTCCAATGCCTTACTGGGGGAGTACCGCCTATATAACGTTAGTTCTTTCCCTACCCCGCAGGAGTACGGACAATTACATGCACATCCCACCTACGACCGTCGCGTGGGGGAAGTAATCTCTTACGGACCACCCCATTGCCGCACCAACCTAACATATGGGGGTGTTGACGCATCTTCCATTACCCCTGAACCTCCTCTTGGTGTGGTTCCCTTCCAATCTGATTTCCCCATCACCACACGCAAACATAATGATCGCAGTGGTCTTGGTTTTCCTGAAACACCTACACAGGAGACACCTCGTGTCAGCTGTATTCTGGAAGAAGACGACGTCACCCCTACCAAACCATCATCACCCACTTTGCCATCATCACCCACAGAATCTATAGACCCTGAATCTATCCCTCCTAACTTTTTTTTTTCATAAATGCTATCTTCATAGGTCCTCTCACTTATCAACGCGATAATGAGGACCCATCTTCTCTTCCCCTTCTGTATCCAGACATGATCGAAGAGGATTCACCTTTGATTAATGTTGTTGAGTGTCAGGATGACGAATCCATCCTCACTTACCTTGGCGCGGATGATTCTTATATTCAACGAGCCTTACCATCTGAAACCCAAACCATGCTGAACGAATCTACTATAGAAATCAACATCCACACGGAGGAGGATCCTCACATAGTGAAGATCGGACAATCCCTTAACACATCAGAACAAGCCGCCTTTACTACCTTTCTCCGTACCCGCAACCAAGCTTTCGCTTGGTCCTACGCTGACATGCCAGGAATTGATCCTACCATTGCCATCCATAACATTACCCTAAACCTCGATTCCAAACCAGTCAAACAAAAACTGAGAAAAATGCATCCACGCATTGCCCTCTTGGTCAAAGAAGAGCTTCAACGACTTCTCTCTGTTTCCTTCATCTTGCCTATTGACTATCCTCAATGGATTTCTAACATCGTACCTGTCACTAAAGCGACGGGGGGACTTCGGATATGCACGGATTTCCGGGATCTTAACCTCGCTTGCCCTAAGGATGACTTTCCCCTCCCAAGTATTGATCAACTTGTTGATCTCACTGCGGGCCATGAAATGCTTTCTCTCATGGATGGCTTTTCAGGATACAATCAAATTTTGGTCGCACCCGCCGATCAACATAAGACCGCTTTCATAACTCCTTGGGGAACCTTCTGTTACCGTGTAATGCCATTTGGCCTTAAGAATGCTGGTGCAACCTATCAGCGGGCTATGACCTACATTTTTCATGACATTATGCACACTATCCTTGAAGATTACGTCGACGATCTTCTTGGCAAGTCTAAACATCGCAGTGAACATCTCGATGTTTTAACCATTATTTTCGATCGCCTGTTGCAATATTCTGTTCGTCTTCAACCAAAGAAATGTGTCTTTGGTGTCCTTTCGGGGAAACTTCTTGGTTTTATCGTCTCTTTGCGTGGCATTGAGGTCGATCCATCTAAAGTAAAAGCTATCCTAGAAATGCCTCCACCCAAAAACCTCAAACAATTACGTAGTTTGCAGGGTAAACTTCAATCCATCCGGCGTTTCATCTCCCAACTCTCGGATCGATGTCACCCTTTTCATCACCTTCTTAAAAAGGACGTTGCCTTTCAATGGAGTGAGGAGTGTCACCAAGCCTTCGAAGCTCTCAAAACTTATCTCTTGCAGCCACCCGTGCTTATCCCACCCCAGGACGACCGCCCTTTCTACCTTTATCTTTCCGCCACTGACCATGCTATAGGAGCTATGCTCGCACATCGGGACTCGGCACGTCGAGAACAGGCCGTTTATTATATAAGTCGTACCCTCGTGGATTACGAGACTAGGTATACACATGTAGAAAAATTGTGCCTAGCCCTATCATTCGTAGCTACCAAACTCCGACATTACCTCCTGAATCACAAAACTTTTGTCATCACCAACACGGACCCCATTCATTATATGTACGCCAAACCACATCTAAACCAACGCATCGCTCGATGGCTCATGCTCCTCGCTGACCTCGACCTTGAGTTTATACAACAGAAGTCAATCAAAGGACAAACTCTTGCAGACCAACTTGCGAGAGGCCCCTTTACCTGGGGAACAATTTACCAATTTTACATTCCCCGACGAACTCATCGCCACTCTTTCCCTCGGGGAAGAGTCGTATCAAATGACCCTCTTCTTTGATGGATCTAAATGCTAGCGCGGTGGAGGAGCCGGCGCTGTTCTCATCCCTCTTGACGCTGAACCTATGCCTCTTTCATTCCGGCTTGATTTCCCCTGCACTAATAATACAGCGGAATACGAGGCCCTTGTTCTGGGTCTCCAAGTTGCGATACACTTAGGCATCAAATCTATCAATATTTTTGGCAACTCTCAATTGGTAGTCAATCAAGTTATGGGCGTCTACCAATGCAAAAATGAGGAACTTCAAAAGTACAAACACTACGTGGATTCACTTCTAGCCTTCTTTACTCACTATTCTATCCAAACCATTCCCCGCTCCACTAACAAATTTGCGGATACTATGGCTTGCTTAGCCTCGCAAATTCCCGCCGCACCAACTGACTCTGAATTATTCGTCGTGGTCCAACAACTTTTTGCACCATCCTATTCAACCCCGGTAGTTTGTATGATAAATACTGTGTCTACTAATTCGCAGGATACCTGGTACCACCAATTTCACGACTACCTTACAATCTCTGTTCTCCCACCTGACCTTACTAGTAACGGCAAACGTGCTTTTCTTAAAAGTGTTTCTCGTTATGTTGTCATGGGGGGACTCCTCTATAAACGTGGCTTTGATGGCATCCTCCTTCGCTGTCTAACCGGCGCGGAGGTCACCTATACCATCCAACAAGTCCATGATGGGATTTGTGGTGGACATTTTAGTGGCCTTGCCGTGGCTAAATGAATCCTTCGCCTAGGTTATTATTGGCCTACTCTCAATAACGACTGCTACGAATATGTTAAGTGTTGTGTTATGTGTCAACAACATGCCAACCTTCAACATACTCCTAGCCATCCACTGCAGGTCGCACGAGATCTTTGGCCTTTCTCACAATGGGGTTTAGACCTTGTTGGTGAGATTCACCCAACCTCTTCGCAACGTCACCGTTGGATAATCACAGCAACCGAATATTACACAAAATGGGTGGAGGCCATTCCATTCATTTCAATCAAAAAGAAAAAATTGTCAAATTCATTAACCATCACATTATCTGTCATTTTGGTATTCCTCATCGCCTAATAACAGATAATGGTAAATCTTTTAAAAACAAGTTGCTACAAGACCTTTGTGACAACTTTGGTATCAAACTTAGTTTCTCATCACCTTACTATCTGCAGGCCAATGGTCAGGCTGAATCTTCTAATAAAACCCTAACCAAAATCCTCATGAAAGTTGTCAATGAATCCAGGAAGAAATTGGCACGATCACATTCCCTTTGCCCTTTGGGCTTATCGTACTAGCATTCGTACCTCTACTAACGCTACACATTTTTCTTTGGTATATGGTACCGAGGCCGTCTTGCCTCTCGAAATACAAATACCCTCCCTCAGAATATCCCTTCAGGATATTCTCACCAACGATGATTTCCGCCAAGAACGGTTAGCCCAATTGGAGCTTCTTGACGAACGTCGTCTTACAGCTCTTGATCACCTCCAAATCTATCAAAAATGCATCAAGCGTGCTTATGATAAGCGACTTCATGAGCGTACCTTTAAGGTTGGTGATCTTGTCCTCAAAGAGAATCAACATGTCACCAAACTAGAAAAGAGCAAACGTGGAAAATTTGCTCCCAATTGGATTGGGCCTTATATAATCACTCACACCTATGGATCAGGCACTTATCGTTTAGCTTCGCTTAACGGTAAACCTGAGCCTGAACCCCTTAATGCCTTGCATCTTCGACCATTCTACTGTTGAATCTAGTGTTATATCACTTCTTATCTACCTACTGCTCGTCCCTTGAGCTCATTTACCGCTACATACACTTTGTTTTCTATATCTCAAAATAAAATCAAAATCACTTCTCACCTCCCCTTGATGATGCCTTCCCCTTTTTAGTCTAGTCCATGACTTCAAAGTATTAAAATAAGCCGTATTCTTATGGGATTTTCTTGAGTCAAACTTCCTACTAAACTAGATGCTTCACGCCAAAAGAACATCTAGTCATCTAAATTAAATATAGACTGCTCCCTTGAAGGACAGCTATATGCCGAACTATTGCTGCTACTATAAATAGACTGCTCCCCCGAAGGACAGCTATGCACTAAAATCATATCCGCTACTATAAATAGACTGCTCCCCCGAAGGACAGCTATACACAGTCAGCCTTTTCTCAGAAGCTTCTCGCATGGATCAGCTTTGCGAAGACCTCAAGAATAGTACAATCAATATCCCTTGTAGACTTCCCGCATCGATCAGTCTATATTCAGTCAAATAAAAGCCTCATTCAAAAGAACTTTTTGGGTCATGGACTTGTCTATTTAGGGTAGGTTCTCTTTCGTCAGAACACTCACTTTGTAACAAGTTCTCTGTACCTCAGCTATATCATCCACCTCACCTCACCATTTGTTTCAACTCAAGGGACGTAACGTACACCTGATATATTGTGATCATACAACTCTTTTCACCTATTGACTTCTTGTCTATGCACGGTACCTAGGGCTTCAAGCTCGTTCTACGTTGTGTGGTTTGTTTAGCTCTTTTCACCTACGGAGCACTCTTTCCGCTTTGCCTCGCATCTAGGATTGTGTGTTGATCTTAATCAGGACACGATTCCCTACTACTTGGGTATGCTAACTTTTGCTTCACCTATACCTACACCAACAACATTATCCTACCAACACCAACAACATTACCCTACCAACATCAAATTTTTACCAAACGACAAATTGCCTAACCACAACCAAATTGCCTAAATTCACCTCTCCCTGGTCCTAAGGGAGAACTACATCGGTCTGAGGCCCCTCCTTGCTTTGTGCAATGGGCTATGTAGGCAGCACTTCGGAGACATGGGGTCTCCCAAGGTTAGCTCGACCATCCCCTACCAGAACTTATCATGTGTGGTAAATATAAATATTTTTGTGTATTTCTATTTAATCACATTCCTCTTTATCCTTTTTCAAAACACCAAAAATCACAACGCAAACATTCTTATTATTATAACTCAAATCAACATACATATCTTGTTTTATTTAGATGTTAAACCAATACATCTTCTCTATCATCGACACGCAGGTCGGTACTCTTATTTATTCTTATACCTTGCTAGCATTTATTTAGACGCTCACGCCTCATTCCGACCCAGGTGATGATCGTGATCGTCGACGCCTCTCGCCGGGCCTCTCTGTCCTCAAAGGTACCATGGCTATTGGTACCGCCCACTGATCTGCCAATCTCTCCTGTAATATATGAATACGCCCTCTCGCGTGGAGGACTCCAGCCTCTAGTCTCGCTGCTCGTGACTCCGCAACCGCTAACAATCCTCTTGTCTCATTCACCTGCGTTTGGAGCTGCTGAACCAAACGCTGCAGCCGATCCCTCTCTGCTGTAATCACAGCTATGTCAGGGTGATCGCGTACACCTCGCAGCTCTGCTACCCACCATAACCTATAGGCCTCTGTCATTCCGGCATCCATTACACTGCGATCGGCTGCTATCTCCTCGGGCCCTTCTGGAGGTGTTGGCCGGGGAGGTGAGAATGCTGCCTCGGCGTCGATCCTCATATATGGTCTATACGCCTGGGGTATATCCTACACAAATCCAAATTGTCGCCGCACGTGATCTAGAGGAATCCTCTCATACTCACCTGGCCTGTGCCCTGCGATCCACCTCAATCGCTCTACACCCCTCAACTCCTCAGCTATATTCTCTGTTACCATATAGTTCCCGTAAGGCCGCCAACAGATATCCGCAACCGTCACCCTCTCCCATACCTGCCTGTAATACTCGATGTCACCCGTCACGGCCTGAGATCTTGCCTCTTGTTCTGTCTGGACCCAGCGTCTGAATCCCAACCTCTGTACTCCGGTCTCTCCTGCCTGGATGGATCGGCCTATTGGTCACACACAAACAATGTGCTCATAGGCCCAACAGTGTAATAAGTATGAACAATCCAGTGTCGTTCTGTGATTTCACCTACAAGCCCATAAACCCATGTATAGCTCGCAAATATGCAGTGCCCATGCAAAAGTCACGTTCCTTTCTATCATCTCCCGGATAACACACATCAATTCCTTTGGAAATCTTCCCCCTTCGCCTCGGTAATGCATAATACCCTACCGCTATCATTAATATCACCGCTAACCTTGTCTCCTCGGGGTGTCTGCATACATTACCCCATACGTAAATGATAAACCTCATTTATGTCAAATCTTGTGCGTATGGACCAAATACTACGTTTATCGCTCCCTTTGCCAAGGCTAGGTAGTGCACGATATCTTGGTTCTCCGTAATAGGAGTCTCAAAATACGGAACACATCTTTCAATGTTCTTGTCATCTCCCTGTTGGCGGATAGAAGGTATTTTTCTCGGGATTCCATCTCTCAATCAACGCTTTGTAACATAGCATGGTTACGCGTGATTCGTGAATAATAGCAAATTCCACTTAACCCTAAATGATTTATCAATGTCCATTCGGTGGCATTACATCCGCTCAGATTAGTGACAACGGCAATACATGCACGCTATCATTCATCCTCAACCCCGCCTCGAGCTGCATACATCAAAACAACAAACAACCATTCAATTCCTCAAATCCCCCCGGGTTTTTTCTCAAATTCTAGACATTCCTATAAAGAACCGGTTTAGGGTTTAGGGTTTAGGGTTTAGGTTTTAGGGTTTAGGTTTAGGGTTTTAGGGTTTTAGGTTTAGGGTTTGGGTTTAGGGTAAAGGGTAAACCCTAAACCCTAAACCCTAAAACCCTAAAACCCTAAACCCTAAAACCCTAAACCCTAAACCCTAAACCCTAAAACCCTAAAACCCTAAACCCTAAACAACCACCTACAATAATAATTTGAGCGTCTATTCCTTTCTATACCTACAAACATACCTGAAACCCCTGATTACCTACCCCGTAACACTTATAACCCTTGCTATCATGTTTTCTTTTTCATATCTACCCACTTAATCTCTTATTCATAACACATGCAAAAGTCAAATCATAACCAAAACGTTTACCTCTTGGGTTGCAGTAGCTTGAGGTGGCCCTTGTCTTCCCTCTTGTCCCTGCCTGCTGGATGTTTCTCCTCGTCCTGCCATTATCACCACCTTTTTCAAACCTGCCTTTCTGTCTTCTGAATCTCAGATCACAATCACTTTCCCTGTCTCTTTACTCCTAATCACTCAAATTTCTCATGCAATTACCTGTCTCAGTCGTCAAAAAGTGTCGCGTTCGCGTATTTAACTTCTTGCATGGCTCTCAAAATTAGAACTTAAGTTGCCACCCTAGCTTTTTTATTTTTAGAAAAGCTCATACCTAAATAACCGGTATCGGTTATGTAACCGATATCGGTCTACTACCTACCGCCGTCGGTTACCTAACCGATATCGGTTACACACCTGGCCTTTTGAAACATCGTCTTTTCTTCATTTTTTTACCAAATTTTTGTCGCGCCCGCCTCTTTTCCTGCATCACAACACCATTATCCATATTTCTCCATCCACCACACATATCATTACAATGTCCATAACATCATCTATTTTACAAAAACAAACAAACCATCAACTAAGGATATCAACAAACTATCAATCTATACATCATTTGGATCCAACTCATCAGATACATATATAACAATGTCACAAAACCAGCCCAAAACATGCAACATTTCCTCATATAACATGTCATCCATATATACGTGCAAAAATAAAAACATCAAACATCATCCATATATCAACATGTCAACTAAACTCATCCTACATTCTATATCACAAACCATCGACAAAATACTTAAACACATTTTTGAACACTGCATGTGGATCAAAACATCATCTATATATATATATATATACAAATTTTCAAATATACAATGTGCCCTGCATCGGGGCCTCTGTGATCTCATCATACAACTAAGCCGGCACGCAGGCCGCAATAACTATCCAAAATCTCGACTCGGCTTGCAGGCCGGTCCCTCGTATCAAAAATATACTCGGATCGCAGGCCGGTATCAAATATAAAACCCGTACTCGACTCGCAGGCCGGTATATAATGAATAAATGAATCCATACATGAATAAATGACGGCACACAGGCCTCTATCAACACAACCGGTTCGCAGACCGGTGCCCATGTCCCTATACAAAAACTATGTGGGGATCCCTCAGCTCTCCCCACCACCCTCAGCACCTCTCCCTGCTGGTCCCTGCGGTGCCTCTCACCTCCTACTGTAACAGACACACTGGCCGGTGTGGCTGCACCTCCCTGCGATCTCTGACTACGTGAGGTCTCCGCTCGGTGGCTTTGCATATAGGCGATACTCAGCTCCGGTACTATCAAGAACATCCTGATAGTACCGGGCCTCCGCTCTCGCCTCCATATATCTATCCCATGCCACCGTGAGTGGATGAGGTGGTCCCCAGGACTCCTAATACCAGTACCCCCATTGCTGTCTTTGGTGGTGCCGTGTGTCATTTGTGCCGCTTGGAAGTGGTATCTATACCTGTGCTTTTCACTGGTGATGGGCTGTGCTGTCTTCTTGGTGGTATGCTTCTTTGCTACTGCATGCACTGCACTTTGTGGTCTGTCGGCTGTGGTGGTAGTCTTTGCCGCCGTGCTCGTGCTCAACTGGGCTAGCTATTTGCCCTGTAAGACCCTATTCGTATGCTGCATGCAGCAAGCTACCTACCTGTAATAACCGCACGGCCCCGAGGCTGATCTCTCTCTGCCGTCACCTTTTGCCAAAGTCCGGGTGCTGGGGCATCTTACCCTCGCCGCTCTCTGACTAGCCCACCAAACCCTGTATGCTCCCGTGCACCCAGCATCATCTACGCCATCATCTGCTGGCCTCTCTGCAACCCAATCTGGATCCATGGGCTGTGGTGCAGGAAGTGGGGCCTCTACATCATCCCTCCTGTACTGAGGGAAGGGAGGTGGCTCATCCTGTCGCAGCCCCATCTGCCTGCGTACCCTCTCTAGGGGTATCCTCTCGTACTCTCCCGGCCTCCGTCCTGCTATCCAGAAAGTGTACTGGATCCAGCGTAACTGTACTCGGCCTCCTCTGTGTGGGTGATGACCTCTGTAAGGTCTCCATATGATGTCTACCGCTGTCAGGCCCTCTAATAAATGTCTATAATACGCCACATCTCACCCTGCAAGAACTGCTCGTGGCTGCCCCACGACCCCCAACCACCTCTGAAAGCCATATCTGTATATGACCTGTGGCCCTGGCTGCTGGGGTAACCCTACTGGCCTGATGCATATGATGTGCTCATATGCCCAACAATGCAGCAAAAATGTCGAACAGATACCGAATCGCCTCATCCGGTGATAACCCCAGAGCTCTCTGTATAGCTGCACCAGATATACTGGTGCCCAAGCATAACAGGTGTGCTCCTCCACCATCTCATGAAGCACCCCCATCAATGCCCGTGGAAAGCGGCCTCCCTCTGAGTCCGGGAGGGCGAAGCAGGTGATCCCAATCATCATCAGCACAGCCAGCCGTGTCTCGTGTCGATGCGCACGGTACATGTCACCATACCCAATGCTCGCGCTGTGATAGGTAAGTAGCGCGGCTGCATCTCCAAAAACCTGTAATATGCTGTCCATGGCAGTCTCTGAATCTACCTGGAAGACTGCCTCTCCCTCGATAGGTAGTCGAAGGATGCGATACACATCCTCCAACGTGATAGTCATCTCCCCAGTCGGGAGATGGAACACATTGGTCACCGGATCCCATCTCTCGATGAGGGCGACCATCAGGCTGTGATCTCTCTCTATCACTCTATACCTCTGGACTCCACCGAGTCCCACCTCGCGCATGATCACCCAGTGAGCTGCGGATACATGTGGTCTCATCCGCACCAATAGCGGGGGCATCCTATCCCGCATCGTCAACTGCTGACGTGCCTGCAAAACCAACCCACATCCTTAGACCTACTTTTTATCATAACATCTACTTTACCCTCTAAACCCCCTTTTATCCCCCCGACCACACCCCGACTCTCTACCACCCAACCCAAAACCCACACTCAACCAAAACCCAACCTAACCCACATTCACCCAAAACCCAACCCAACCCACACTCAACCAAAACCCAACCCAACCCACACTCACCCAAAACCCACACTCAACCAAAACCCAACCCAACCCACACTCACCCAAAACCCAACCCAACCCACACTCACCCAAAACCCAACCCAACCCACACTCAACCACAACCCAACCCAACCCACACTCACCCATAACCGACCCCGGTCCCCCTCCCACCGACGCCGGTCAACGATCAACCGGCATCGGTAACCCACAGACCCACCCTGCCCTAAAAATTCGCGACCGATGCCGGTCGCTTAGTGACCGGCATCGGTCACTGGAAATTTGCCGCGCCGAACCCGACGCGGCTACCCCTTTCTTCTTTTTCCCTATTTCTACCTCTCTACCCACCCAAACACCCTAAAAACCTACCCACCCTGCCGCCTTGGCCTATTTCACCTATCTACCCTCTCCCTTTTTCAAATCATTTCCATTTATTCATTATTTTCTACAAAACATTATATTCCTACCCAAATCCCAAAAACAACATAATGCAATAAAATGCACAAAATGAGGAGTTTCGAACTTACCCGTACGACGACACGTCGTCGTGGTGGGATAGGTGGTGGTGGTCCAGCTGGTCCAGCCCCTCCTGCTCCTCCTGCCTGTGCCATAGCTCCAATTCTGATCTGCTGGGTCCCCGGCCAATCAACTGCTGCCTCCTCCTCACTCGGGCCCGCAAACAACTCACTCCTCCACCAAAATAGCTCCACCTCACTCAATAAACCTCCAATCTCAACTCTCCACGTCAGACAAGTCAATTTGGTTTTCAAAATAACAAAGTGACAATGACAAGCCGTATTTTTCTTTTTATAGGTTTTTCGCCCATAACCGATATCGGTTTCATTTTGCCCTAATGAACCGGTATCGGTCCCTTGACCGATATCGGTCATGTAGAATCGACATCGGTTTTTCTGCCAACTTTCCCCCAATATTTTTTTGCCCCTATTTACCATTTGCCCCTTTTTAACCACATATCGCCTATATCCACCTTTGCTGAACACCATTTGTTTACCCATTTGGCCCGACCCAAGGCCTCAACCTACCTATTTGGCCCGACCCAAGGCCTCAACCTACCCATTTGGCCCGACCCAAGGCCTCAACCTACCTATTTGGCCCGACCCAAGGCCTCAACCTACCTATTCGGCCCAACCCAAGGCCTCGCCTAACCATTTGGCCCGACCCAAGGCCTCGCCCTAACCATTTGGCCCGACCCAAGGCCTCAACCTATCTATTTGGCCCGACCCAAGGCCTCGCCTTATTTATTTGGCCCGACCCAAGGCCTCAACCTACCTATTCGGCCCGACCCAAGGCCTCAACCTATCTATTTGGCCCGACCCAAGGCCTCACCCTAACCATTTGGCCCGACCCAAGGCCTCAACCTACCTATTTGGCCCGACCCAAGGCCTCACCCTAACTATTCGGCCCGACCCAAGGCCTCAACCTATCAATTTGGCCCGACCCAAGGCCTCACTCTACCCTTATAGCCTGACCCAAGGCCACAACCCAACAACTTGGCCCGACCCAAGGCCGTATCACTTCAATACCATACCCACAATCAGCGTTTTATTTTATCCATCCATCATGTACCTTTTGTTCAATCGAGCTCACCTGTTCATGTTTTAGCATGATTAAGGTCCTTGACTTGATCTGTCGACCAACTTTGCCTAGACCTAGACCGTGACGTTTATCTCAACCAAACCAACCATTTGGTACTGCCGAACATGCCTAAACGTTCCTGTACCTTACCTGTTATATACCCTGGAGCTACTTCCTATGCCTTGGATACCAGGATTATATCACCCTTGTTTGGATAAACTATCGACCTTTGCCTATACATTGCTGGTTTGCTCGTCAAATCATGTACCCTAGTCGTACTATTGCATTTCAACATGCGTCTGCTTCCTTGGACCTACCCCACCACCTTACCATCCTCTCTACAACATTCACCCTTTATCAACCCTATCCCTGATTTCCCGTTCACTCAATCTATGATAGATTTGAGGGGGATTACCTATATCCTTAACAGGAGAAACCACTTCATATTATTGTCATGTGACTTTTGCAAAACAAGCTACATGACAATAAGGGGCTAATGTAGACACCAAATTCATGTCTTACGACCCCTTGTGACCCGCATCTCATCTCGCAATATAACCTCATCACCTAAACCTTACACAATTATTTATTAATTGCCTTCTAATTGATAAATCCACATCACCCTACCTACCACCTCACTTTGCCACTTCATCATGACCTAGCCCTAACCCTAAAACTAACCTAATTAAGACCCATAACTTGGTCCACACCTACACCCATAACTAATGACCCCTTTCTCACACCCAAAACCGACCTTCTAGTCACTTGACCGAGCCCGCAACTGATCTCTCGGGAGAAAAGTAGGGAAGGTGGGCTATTTTACTAAAAATAGCCTACTTTTTCCTTACCAATGTTGGTTCCTACTCGACCGCCGTCGGTTATGAAACCGCCATCGGTTCCCTGTAAATGGGCTCCCCAAACCAAAACAACGGACCGAAATTTCATTTTGGGATCAGAGGAAGGATTTCTGGATCAACAGAGAGCATTGGGAGTGAGAAACAGAGTCCAGATCTTCACTTGACCGAGCAGAGACGAGTGGAAATACCAGAAGTGTTTACAGCAAAGGAGATCAGCTTGCATCTTGGTCAAAACCAGTAAGTCACATCTTGCATGTCCTCTGTTATAACATTTCTTATGCTTCTTGAATCTCAGTCCGCCTAAATCCATTTCTGAATCCACTACCCAACGTGCCATTGCATCTAACTGTCATTCCTTTACCCCTCATCATCTCATTTCCTAATATCATCCATAAACCAGCCTTACAAACACCATAGCTACCAAGAAGATCCTAGAACCCACCGGTATCGGTTATCAGTAACCGGCATCGGTTATCAGTAACCGGCATCGGTTCCTCTGATCAAAACCAGAAAACCAGCCTTTCCCCTACCCAGTTCAACGAAACAACTTAATTGATATCTTACAGTCTTTTGTGTTAATTCATATTAGCAGGGGAACTGACCACCTTCGAAAGGAAGTTTTATATTTCCTGGGCCCAAGGCAGTTCCCTCATTTATTGTCTAATTAAAATCTTGTGGTCTTGTGTTCTTATTTGCAGGTAGTCCTTCCAAGACAAAAAGGAGTTCTTCGCAGTCAGCCTGATCTTTCTCTACGGTACGCGCACACCATCTCGACATTCTACAGGTATTCCTCCTAGCCCCTAACCTTATCTGTTTCTAAAAGGAACGAAACATTTCCGAGTGAAACAACAATATTTGATGATTAGCTCAAAACACATGCATGATGTAATACTTAGCATTTTTGTATATATATGATGTAGTGAATGATGTTATAAACGTGATGAGATGATAGATGATAGATGTGATAACAAACAACTATGCAAGAACACACAAACAAAAGTTAACAAAACTAAAAAAATACACATAATACTACTTAAATAAACACATGAACAAACCTCTAACAAGAGATAAAATGATATCTAATCTAAGAAAGAAAGAAAAAAACCTAAAAGGAAGCACACTAATAAAGAAAGAAACCTACAACAATTGTTTACAAGCATGATAGTTTTTCAAATGTATGCAATACAATGCTCAACTTAAATCAAACAAGATTCAATTTTTGATAAGAAAATGATTCATTTTAAAGAACTAATAATTTATATACTAATCGTGCTAAAACTATACAAACCAACAACTAAAAGTAATTAAAGCACTACTTTGTTTTGCGAGACAATATTGACATATTTTCTAATGTTTTGGGTTTATCTAAGGAGATAAGTTTTTGCGGCTATGTTTGTCATTGTTTTTTCTAGGTTTCCCAAAGATAGCATTGTGAAATGAAAGTAGCCTTATCCTTGGGAAGGGTTTTTTTCCAAATGTTTAGTTTTTTTGTGTATTGTTTTCTACATGTTTTTGTATTTTCCAAGGTCATGTTTTGAAATTAATGTACAAGAATGATGAAGCGTGGATTCCCCCAGTGATGCGGGAATATAGAAAGGACAGAATTACATGTGCATATGTGTAGGAAGATGACAATAGGATTTTCATGCTCAGTGTTAGATAGGCATATACAAAGGTAATGTCCTTCATGTAGATATAAGAGCAAACAAACCAGATCATGGCAAGGCAAAGGTGATCCTAGTAGGGTTCCTAGACCTAGCAGAGAAAGCCGTATCTAAAGAAGTGGTATCAATTACCCGTCCTTCCGTAAGAGTAACTTGTGTGTGATGAATCCAAATTTGAGCGGCAAAGTTGGTTTTCACTTAAAGACCTGCCACCGCACCACAATTGTGTGGTTTTCACACGAGGATGACCTACTTTTTCTTTATTATTATTTTTCTTGTTTTTTCTTTGTTTTCCAATTTTTAGTTTTTATTTGATATTCCCGTCATGCCTAAGTGTAGAAATACTTTAAGTGCATGGCGTTCATGGGTTCTAAGCTCTTCACCATCTGAATATGCAAGTTTGTAGGCCCCTGACCCATATTTTGTAATTACAACATAAGGACCCAACCAGTTAGCCTCAAACTTTCCTTTCTTTTCTTTGTCTTTAACAATGTTCTTCTAATTTTCTTTGAGAACTAGATCCCCTACATAAAATTCTCGATGAATGATGCATTTATTATATCCTCTGGACACTCTGTTCTGATAAAATTTTAGGTGATTGAACACTCTAATACATCTTTCATCTAATAGTTCTAACTTTGCTAGGTGAGCAACTTTGTAGTCTTCATCTTCATCAAGATAGTCTCTGAGAGATATTCTTAGGGAGGGAAGCTCCACTTCCAAGGGTATGATGGCTTCAATGCCATAGACAAGTGAATAAGGGGTTGCACTAGTAGGAGTGCGGATGGAAGTACGATAGGCCCAAAGGGTGGGATGTATCTACAGATGCCAATTACAGCTACTTTTACTAACTATTTTCTCCATAATCCACACAAGGGTTTCATTGGTGGCTTCCGCTTATCCATTACCTTGAGGGTAATAAGGGGTAGACCACTTAAGTTGGATATGGAAGAGTTGACACAATGTTTTAGCCATTTTATTTTTGAAATATTTACCATTATCGGTGAAAATGGACGAGGGGATCTCGTAACGGCATATGAGATGGTTCATGATGAATTTTGAAATCTGCGCACCAGTGAAATAGGTAAGAGGAACAACCTCTACCCATTCGGTAAAGTATTTGGTGGTGGTGATGATAAGAGTATGACCATCTCGATGAAGAAGGATAGAGCTTCCTATGAGATCCAAGCCCCATTTAGAGAATGGCCAAGTCATTGTAATAGGCTATAAGGCTTGCTCCAACGCATGTATTAAATTCCTATACTTCTGGCATAGTTCACACTTCTTTACAAAGTTACAACAATCAGATTCCATGGTGGGCCAATAATAGCCCACTCTCAATAGCTTCTTAGCTAATACCATACCACTAGTATGTGCTCCACAAATGCCACTATGTACTTCCTTAATTACGTGGATAGAATCAGCGACATCCAAACAAAGGAAGATGATTCCCGTCATAGCCATGATGATAAAGGGTGCCTCCTAGGAGGGTATAATGGGCTATGAGGCGAGTAAGGGATTTCTTTTTAGAATGGGTGATGTGAGGGGAAAGGTTCCATCTTGTAGGTATTGGGAGATAGGGTCGTACCAAGGGGATAAAGGACCAACAACTTCACATGCCAAACATGATTCGACATATCATATACTGTGTACTTGTAGATGTTCTACAAAAGAAAGGAATCTTGCCTTCTTTAGGCACTATGGGCAAGAGATACCCAATAGTAGCCATGGCATCTATGGATCTATTATGTGACCTTGGTTTTTGTTTAAAGATGATTTGTGTGAAATAATCCTTCCAAGTTTCAACCATCTTCTTATATGGAATAAGCTTCTCATATTTAACCTTATAATCATCATTAACCTATTTTATGATAAGTTGAGAGTCCCCAATGACTTATATTTGTCTAATATTCCATGTAATAGCTAGTTTGATTCCGGCGATGAGTGCTTCATACTTTGTAATGTTATTTATACATGGGAATCCCAACCAGAATGCTCGTGGTATGACATCGCCATTTGGAGTGATGAGGACCACTCCTGCTCTAGATCCATGGAAGGTAAAAGACCCATCGAAGTGAACTTGCCACTCTATGGACTCTTCAATATACATGATGGATGCATCTAGTAAATCTAAGCACAAGGGTTCCATTCCTAGGAGAGGAGATTCTACCAACTGATCGGCCAGTACCTGTCCTTTTAAAGACTTCTAATTTACAAACTCAATGTCAAACTCACTCAAGAGAATGATCCAATTAGCCATTCATCCTGTGAGGGTGGGTTTGGATAAAAGGTATTTGAGAGGGTCAAATTTAGATATGAGCTTGGTCTTATTATTCAGGAGATAATGGTGAAGCTTTTGACATGTGAAAACAACCGCTAAGCAGGTTTTTTCTAATTGGGAATAATTCAGTTCATATGTGATCAAGGCGTGGCTAAGATAGTAAATTTCTCTCTCTTTATGGGCTAAGTCATATTGGGAAAGTAATGCACCAATGGAAAACTAGGTAGTAGAAATGTATAAGAGGAGAGGTTCACCGGGAGTAGGCGGCATTAGTACAGGTGGGTTGGACAAGTACTGTTTGAGTAGCGTAAAGGCTTTTTGAAAATCAGGTCCCTAATTGAATGTGACATCTTTCTTGAGCAAATGAGTAAAGGGGTGGTACTTATCTACAAGTTGTGGGATAAAGTGATGGATTTCCTAGATATTTCCTTATAGAATCCTTAGCTACTTGAGAGTGGTAGGTGGTGGCATTTATGTGATAGTTGTAACCTTTGCAGGATCCACTTCAATCCCTCTTTGTGAGACAATGAATCCTAGGAGTTTTCCTGACAAGACATCGAAGACACATTTTTTAGGGTTCAAGTAAACCTTATAGTCTCTTAGACTCTGAAAGATATGTCTCAACACTTCAGGGTGTTCTTTTATACTCTTATATTTTACTAGGATATCATCGACATAATCCTCCATGATGTCACTTATCATATCATGGGAGATAACTATCATGGCCCACTAATAATTAGCCTCAGCATTTTTAAGCCCAAAGGGCATGACTTTGTAGCAGAATGTTCCCCAATGGGTGATGAATGACATATTATGTTGATCTTCCTCTAGAATTCGTATCTGGTTATAACTTGAAAAGCCATCGATCAAGTATAACATTTCATAACCAGTGTAGAATCGACTATCATGTCGATGTTAGGTAGGGGAAAATCATTTTTGGACATGCTTTGTTGATGTCCCGGGAATCCATGTAGATCCTTATCCCCATAGGTTTTTTACATCAGATTGGGACTATGTTATAGATCCACTCTGAATAGTCAATAGGTTTTATGAAATCAAAACTAAAAACTTCTCCAATTCTTCTTTGACCAAGAGTGCCACTTTAGGATGAATCTTTCTTAATTTGTGTTTGATTGGTTTGGCCTCTGGGGTGCACAATGAGGTTGTGTACAACCAGCTGGTGGTCTAACTCGGAATATCTACATATGTCCATGCGAATATGTCCATGTATTATTTTAAGATTTCTATAAAGGTCTTTTGTTATGCGTTGAGAGTGAAGCTCCCAACTTGACTATTCTCGGGTAGCTCCTCTTAACCAATGTTGATGCTTGATTGTTTCCTCAATAAGAATTTTAGAAGCATCTTCCATCTATGTAGGATCGAGAGGAAGAGTAAGATTGACTCTCTATGGTAGTTCATGATCATATTTGAATGGATAAATCACTTTTTTTTAGAATCTTCATTTTGTTTGTTTATGAGCTCACCAAAGAGTTTATCACTATGGGATTTCTGTTGAGCCTTCTTGCTCGGTTTCTCAGAGGTAGGTATACCTTTAGTTACAAAATTTTTATTCAACCATCCACACATTTTTGCTTCCTCCCCAAAATAGGCACAAGCATCTAGTTGAATCTTAAATCCTTTCTTGTGGTCTCCACCAGAATAAAGTCCCTGAGTCCCATGAACTCGCGAATGCCTCATCATTTTCAAAGAAATCCAATGGCACATGAAGTTGTTGATCCCAATATATAAGCTTAGGATATATAAGGGCTATTGGATATTTATCTAGGGGGATGGATTCAGATAAGGTAAGGACCGATGACTCTGGGAATAGGTTTGTAGAGGCAAGATCTTCATAAAGGCTACATTGGGAATCTGCATCACTATCGGAATGAGGTGAAACATCCTCACTTTCAAAAGAAGTAGCATTGTTCTTAGAAGGTAGAGTGTCATGGGGCCTTATTCTAAGGCCATATTTATCAATGTTGAAATGTGGGATACGGATAGGCTCAAACCGGCCTTTTGTATTGATGAAGCATCCAAACCCATCATAGCCCATGACAAACATCATGCGAGGACCTTTGACGTACTAAGGCGCTTGATTGCATGAAGCTATGGTGCCCTCTGGTACTCTGCTGGTAGGGTCTTCTAACATTTTCTCTTCAGACAAGAGGCCAATATGTACAAATTTCTCCAAAGGTTTAGGACATTTCTTACAAGTGCTCTTGAACTAAAAGTAAGGCTTCCTCCTTGTCTAGGGGATACCGATAGGTCGATATCAACAAAACCTCGCTCAAGATTTAATGGCCTACTTTGGCCATATTTTTTTGATGTGACCTCTCATGAAGCAAATGGATTGACCAGCAAGGGGAAATCCTAATTAAAAGGTGTGAGAGATTCTGAATCCACTTAGTTCCTCATGGCCTCCATTTGTAAAGGGACTACAACATCTGCAGAAGGACACTCATAAGCTACATGAGAAAAACTATGCAGAGCCCTACAATGTGTGAAAGGTTCTGGGTTGCCCAAAATGGTAACTACCTATCCTTCATGTTATAACTTGATGCACTAATGAAACATTGATGGAATAGCTCACATGGCATGGATCCATGGGCATCCCAAGATCATGTTATACGGAAGGTCCAAGTTAAAGACATGGAACGTTGTATCATGACATGTTGGCCCTACCTCCATGGGGACCACTATAGTCCCTGCTAAATCTCTTTCTTCATTGTCATATGCCGTGATTGTGATAGTTTTAGCACCTTTTCACTGTTTCTGACCATCTCAACTACTTTACCAGCTTCAAGGTGTAAATATTCAGACCAGATCCCCCATCTACAAGTACTCTTTTGATCTTACGATGGGTAACCACCACTTCGAGATATAATGGTAAGTTATGCTCTAGGTTATTATGCGGGATTGTAGTATGATCAAAAGTAATCTGATCATTGGTGTCTAAGCATGTAATCATGGCTTGAAAGTTTACAGGATCTATTTCTATGGAAACCCCTGAATTTTGCAAAGTTTTGAACAATATGTTTTTATGAGCATTGGAGATCTTTAGGAGATTGAGGATAGATATCTTAGCAGACATTTTTTCTAATTGCTCTATCAAGTTATATTGACTTTCCTCAGGGGTAGGTACAAGATCTAGTATGATTAGGTAGGCACGTCTTGTCCCGACTGCATAACTCTTCTCTAAGATCCAAATGGTGTTAATATATTCATTAGATGAGTTAATACATCCAATGAGGGAATCATAAGGACTATCATTTGTAGGGTACACATAGGCAATAGTCCTATAGTTGTTAGAAGTTTTCCCTTGATCTATTTTCTTTTTCTTTTTATCCACATGGTCAGGAAAAGGTTCCTTGTAAATACCCATTTTTCATTTGAACTCCTACCGGTCTCCTGGGAGACTCTATAGCAATATTCCCTTCCTCTATGAGGTCTTGGATATAATGGCCTAATCTCAAAAATCTATCCGTTTTGTGTCCTTTGACACGATGGAAGTCGCAATATTCATTGTCTTTGAACCAAACCAGTTTTAGAGTGTCTTCTGGGTAGGGAATTGTTGTTGTTGGATATTCTACCATCTTTGCACCATCTAACTACTTTAGGATGGTAGATAAGGATTCTGTCAAAGATGTGAACATATGTTTTGTAGGTGCTTTGGGATGAGGCCCTTGTGAAAGTTTCAAGAGTGGACCTATCTATATGGCTTAGACTCTCTTGGAGTCTGTAATGCCATCACCAACAACATGTTTATTCTTATTGAAGAATTTAGGTTTGTCTGTGGATTTGGCTTCATGTTTGTTTTTAATAACTGGTTTAAGCATGCCTTTGGCAATAAGTGCTTTCTCAATTTGACTACCTTTCTCTATGACTTCTTCAAAGTTCGAGCCACAATGCATTTGTAAGTGAAAGGCTATTTATGGGTTCAAGTTAGGAATGAATATAGTCACTAACTATTTTTAGGTAAGGAATAGGGAAAGCGACTAGCTAACCTACGCCATCATTGTAAAAATCCCACAAATGTGTCATTGGGTTTTCTTTTTTGTGTTACATAGATCGTTCATCGTGATCTCACTCTCCATATTATAGGAGTAATGTTTTACAAATTTATCTGCTAGTGCAGGCCATGTTGTAATAGAGCCCTTAGGTATGCTATAAAACCATTCCAATCCCATGGCTCCTAGGCTACGAGGAAAAAGTCATATCAAGAAATTATCACTATACATGACCTCTTGGCAAGCCATGTAAAAGTATTTTATATGATCATGAGGATCACTTTTGCACTTATACTTATCAAACTTGGGGATAGTGAAATGTTTTAGGAAAGGCTATTGTAGCATGTCCTTATCAAAGGGGTAAGGACATAGTTCTTCATATGAGTATTTTCTATTCTGGCCTACATTTCCCTATTGTAATGTTGTGAGTGTATCTTTCATAGATTTCAATTCATCCTGAATGAGTTGCTCCTTAGTAGGTGATATTGACCTTTGAGCCTGAGTTGCTTTAAAAGTATAATCTGTATGTGGATCAAATTGAAACTCGTTAAGTTTGTTTTTGTCTTTGTATTTACCTATGTTTCTTTTGAAGTGCCTAGGTTTGTTAATTTATGACTCAACTTCAAGATATGTTTTTGGAGGATTTCCTCCTCAACCAGGGGATCCTCTTCTTCATCAAATTTCGGAGGAGGGGAGGCCTTCGCTTAGTTTTTACCTTACACAAATCCTTAAAGTGAGGTTTACATGATGTTTCACCTTCGACAACAGCCTTATGTTACCCAGAAGTGGATGCATATCCCACATCAAAAGGATTATCTTGTGTCTAAGACGAATCTTCACTCTCCTAAGTTAGGCTCAAAAACCTTTGCTTATTCTTCACGCTCGTGCAAAATTTTAGCTCCTAATGCCAAGACTCTTAAGAGCACTTGATATTTGTTATAATATAAGACCTTGTCATATTTGTTTAGGTCTAACCTTTTTGTTCTCTTAAAGAGTTTGAATCTTCTCCACTATGATCAATTAACATCTTTGTATCTTTTACTTGGGAAAAAATATGTCCTAAGTTATGACCACTGAATGGGAATTTGTTAAAATGGTTTTTTCCCACATGTTGCTCATTTGATTTGGCTACCATTTTTATGTTTTTAGGCATCACTAGCAGATGCTTTTATGTAGCTAGTGTAACCCCTAAGTGTATGGTTTTCTGTAAGCCATTTTTAAGGGGATGTTGGAATTATATCACAGTGTATCGTAGATGTAATTTTATGCAATCATTTTTACCAAGGAACATTCATATGCACACCCTATGTTATAATTCACTCAATTTTTTATTGTCGAGCCTATACCCTAAGATAGCGACAAAGATTTACCAATATGTAAGCCAAGTTAGAACCCCAACAAGGTCTAAGCATTGAAGTGATGTTGTCGTAGTCCCTTGACAAGGTATACTTAAAAAAACTAGTTTGACTATTGATGAAAGCCAAACCTTCTGAAAAATGGAAGTCGTGATTAAATATAGCGTAAATAATGTCACTTGTGATATATTAACCAAGCAAGCAAGGTGTTAGCACCATGGTAACTTTATTATGATATATGTAAAGCATTATCAACACTCTTCAAGAAGACTAAGATGATGTCGAGAGTAAAACCAAGTGATAAGTATAACAAGGAGTTTTTAATCATGTGAGTAGCGTAACCATGTAATAAGGGGACTTATACCATTCCCTCACAAAAATCAAAATATGATGTAAGTACTAAAATTATACGTCTAAGATGTGAACAAGAATATCAACTCAAGAAGAGACAAAAGATGAACCAAACACACAATGGTGAAGATGATCTTGAAATCAAGATGAAAGGAATTTTATCAAATATGTGAAAAGTGCACCCACACACTTTAGACATTTAACAACCCAACCACAAACATGGATGGGCATAAACGGACAAAAAAGTGATGAGCACTATCTCTAATAAAAACGTGTAGTGTATGTACCTTTCTCACCTTGAATAATGGGTGATGATAATGCAAGGGTATTGACCAAAAGATGGACACAAGCTAAGAAAACACTTAGGCAAAGCTTCACCTCATCCAAAGATAAGAACAAAACTAAGAAAAAGTGGGACATAGCTTAGGTCCATGATGAAAAGACACCCATTTCAAAATCACAAGAGTTCTTTGCCTTGTTTTTAGCAAACAATGTTTAGATTCCAGATGATCCGTTACTTTGTGATGGCTTGATGCAACAAGGACTAGTAAAGTGGGCTCCTTGACAAAATGGTTCCCCTAACAAGTCCTCTCAACTGGGTGTTACAATATTGTCTAACAGTGAGGTGCAATTTACCCAAAATGTTGCAATGACTAGTTTGGGAGTATCTCGGCTTTATCCCCTTTCAAATACAGTGGGAAATGAATGCATCCATCATGTACTTCTACTAAGGTCATGATATAGACAACTTATAACTCTAACTCACAAGGTGTACTAGTCAAGTGGGTAAGTAGAGCACTTCCTATTTCATCCATGAGGTTACATAGTGGTGGACTAATTTAGGGTTCCTGGTACCACCCCCATTGTTGTAGCTTAAGGTGTTATGCCAAAGGGGTTATGTTCTAGTTGAGCGGATAGGGACGTACCCTTTTCCGAAACCTGCAATACAATGTTTTGAATATGGTGTGTTTTTTATCTTTCTTAGCATTAATGTGGTTTTAAGTAGCACACCATTTGGAAACCTATAAGAACACATGTATTAGAAGGTTTTTATTTTGTTTTGATGCCTTTCTTTGATAAGTGATAGGTCCTGTAGACAACAAGTTTTAGTAATTTTTCGATTCCTAGATTAATGTAAAAAGAGAACTTACACTTGCCTTTGATTCCTAAGATCACCAAAAAGTGCAAAGGAAGAACATATGCAAATTGGAAACCCTACTAAACCCACATGAAAGTTTTACTTCAACCTTACAAAATAAGTGTTTTTTTTTGCACAATTTATATGAGTTTTGTATTGGTGTTTTTGATCTCCAAGATCACCTTGGAAGACACAAGGAGAAAGCATGCATACTTGTAAAAAACTACTTCTAAGTCAAAAACAAAAACACTTTTAGTTTATGCAAACTAAAACATTTTAAGAAAGAACCCTATTTTCAATTGTTAGTCCTAAAAACTTGCAGTGATGGACTAGAAAAAATTTCTTGTAGTCTATAAAATTTTCAAAAAAAAAATTGAACATAGACACCTATGCGCCTATACTAACACTAGCACTCCCCAACTGACGGATACGTGCCCCAATCGACGAGTACGCACGTCCCGCAGCCGTAAAATTAACACAACTCAAAGAAGTAAACACAAACACTTATAATATGACAGAGACACGTCTATATTGACATGGACGCTTAGGTTACGACGTGTACATGCCTAAGCCTAAATATAGGACTATAAAAATTTTACACATTTGGATCTTTTACACCTACACGTCGAGAGAGACGTATACATGTCCCATATAACGTAGATGCATGCATGTCTATGTATAGGTTATTTCTTATGTCTTTACACATCGGGCTCTTACACCTATGCTTCCATAGATACGTATATGTGCCCCATACGATGGAGACACATGCACGTCTATGTAGAGTTCTTGTTTACAAATGATGGGACCTTCCAATAGGTATGTGGGGTTTCGATATGTACGCGCCCCTTTTTGGACACCTACGCGCACCCGTGAAAAACCTGCAAAAAACACAGATTTTCAAATTTTCAAGAGAAAACAGGTTAGTTGTTAGTCAAAGTGTCCTATTTCTAGATCAAACCCACAAAATGTATATAAATGATGTTCATTTACCTAGGGTTAGAAATAAAAATGAGGAAATAACAAGTGATTCGAAAGAAAAATTGAAAATAAGCTTTGAAAAACCTAAAAGACCTCCATTAATGGAGGGTGGACATAAGTGTCCCACCGGCATGCCAAATGTGTTCAATGAAAAGTTGTAAAAGCCATGGATTTGGGGTAATAATATCTAAAGAAACTCTAAAGACTTTTAACAATCTGATCAATGGACCATGTGATAAGAAATGAGCAAGGCTTCCTTTTTGCACAAATTAATTTGAAATAAACATGCAAACTAAGAAAATGAAGTTAATCTCTATTCTTTGAAAGCTTGAAATAATGAACCTAAGAGGATCTAAGCATTCATTTTATGTGTTAAGAGAAAGATATCTCCCCATTAATGGCTTCAAGGCCAATGGATCTTCCCTTTTACTCTATGTTAATGCTATGAAATACAAGATTAAATGCTTTTAGTTCAAATGAAAGAAGATGAAATACAAACTAAAGCCTAATCAAATTGTTATAAATTGTGCTAGGAAGAAGAGAGGATTCTTAGGAAATGAGGGAGGGGGTATAGCCCTATTTATAGTTTTTGGTTTGGAAGAAAAGGGAGATTTGGGTGCATGTGGGACAAAGGATAAAGTCCAAAAAGCACTTTATTAAGTCAAAGTGTGATTTGACTATGTTTAGAGGGCAATTAACCTAGGTTAGACTAATTAATCTCTCATAGAGAGTAATTAGGGTTCTGGAAGGGTTCTGAAGGGCTTACTCAATCCAATGAAGTGGATTGATCTTCCAGGGAGCTAATAGAAGCAAGCTAGAAGAGAATAAGAAGCTAATATAGTTAGAATGAGGTGATAACTACCTGTTTAAATGGTTTATAAGAGGAAAAACGACCAAAAGGGTGTCGTAGGAAGGGAGTTAGATAGGCCTAACTGGTGGTATGCCATCAATTTGCAAAAGGAAGGAGTGTTAGTGCACCATTAGAAATAATAGTGTATTGAGAAAACTACAAGTGTCTACAACTATATTATGAAATATTTTATTTAATAAACAAAACTACCTTTTACAAAATATTGAATAAAAAATTGCTTCCGTTTAATCATCTATAAAATCCCTACATGGATATAAGCCCTAATCAACTATGGAAAATTTTACATTAATTTTTTTTTAGAATTTTGGAGGGATTGAAGGTGATAACGCATACCAATTTTTTACATGAAGAGTAAATCAAGCACATAATTTTCTATGCTTTCCCTGGTGAGATTTTTCTATTGATGAATAAGCTTACGCATTGAAAAAGATAATAGAAAGGAAAATTCTAAAATAATAAACTCAAAAGCGTGTATTTATACTTGATATGTAAATGTAAAATTCAATCACTAATTTCATTGGCAAGTAAATGTAAGATGGCATGCGTACGATTTTAAATTAATTTATATTAAATGGATAATCAATGGATGACAACATTTACATGCCACAAAATGAGCACATATTTTGAATGATGCATGTACTTTTAAATGGAAAATTTTACATAGCTCATTTTAATGGCTAATTAATGTTGAGGCAACCACAAAATTAATTAGAATTTTTCCTTACAAAATGGTTATCATTAATATTGCATTTGGTATTGTAAATAATTAATGTAAGAATTTAATATTATAATTTTGTACTGTAAATAAAATCCCTTATATAATCTGGGTAAAATAAAGCCCTTAATTGTTGTCCTTGCATTTTAACATGCGACTCTTGACACCCATTTAGAAATTTTTATTGATTGTAGCTGTAAGAAACTTGCAAAAATTTGTAATAAATGTCACCCACAAATTGCATATTTAATATTTAATAGCCAATTATTAATATAGATTTGTATAAAAATTATAAAACTTTAGATCAATATATATTAAAAATAATGAAATTTATACTTTGAATAATTGGTATAAATAGACATTTTTGTATTCTTAAAGGGAGTGTTGAAAAATTAGCATTACCCAAAAAAATTGACTGGTGAGTGATCGATATTAGCTATGTGAATCAATACTTGCACTTAGTTGTGTGAATCAAGACTCACACTTAGAAGTGTGATTCGAGAGAAGTGTGACTCGAGGCTCGCACTTAGACGTGTGACCAATCACACTTGTAAGTGCGATCACTCATACTTATACACTACTTACAAAATTTATAAATGAAAATTCCATATTTTTTAACTATATATACGAATATATTTTTATATAAATGTATATAAAAATTGACAGACACTTTTAAACATGTGAGTCACATGTGCTAGTTCTATAAAATATTTGAAAGTATGTTACGTCTAAAATCATGAAAATGTCTAAACAATCACAAATTTAACACCATTCAAGGATGTTCAGGATAGGATTTTCAACGTCAATGTTTATTGATTTGAATAAGGTATGCATAAATAGTAAATAATCATATATGTATGATGATATTAAGATTGATATGTGGCATAAATGAGAATAATCACTTATGTAGTATCTTGAAGTTAACATCGCTTGGATTATGTAAGTTATCATTTGTGCTTGGCTTATGTAAGTTAACAATTGCTTGGCTTATGTAAGTTTGTGGCCACAAGGCTTATGTGGGGAATCAAATAATAACAAAATATAAATCCTAAAATAATGAAACTGAAATCCAAAAATTGGGATTTAGAAATTGGATTCCATTAGTGGCGAAATTGGAATCCATTAATTACATTATTGGAATCTAGTAATAGCAAAATTGGAGTCCAATAAAAGTAAAATTGGAATCCAATAATAACGAAATTGGAATCTAATAATAGTGAAATTGGAACTCGAATAAGTCCAATAATGACAATATTGGAATCCAATATTGCTACTAATGGAATCCAATAATAGTAATAATGGAATCCATTATAGCTAAAAATGGAATCCAATATACACAAAAATGGAGACGGATTTCTTCCAATACTTGTAATATTGGAGTCCAGATTTAGTGAAATAAGCATTTTAGTAAAATATCGGTCGATCTATAGTAATAGTACCTAGAGGTCTCATCTTACCTCTACTAGCTATGGCACTACTCCCCATGCAGAACTATAACCTACCCTACATCATGACCTACTCCCTGCCATTTTCCTAGTGAGGCCTTCGATACAGCACCATTCTCCCCATACTTCACTCGTAATGCTTCTCACTACTAGTATTTTCTATCTCTCTATTGTTGAAATGCGTCGCATTCCAAGTGTTCCTTATATTTCTCTTGTATCAAATCATGTCTCTCTTGATGGGAGGTATCCCACTCCACTAATAGATGGTCCCTGTATATCCATAGTGTATCAAAAGTTACCTACAATCTATCCAACTCTCCATCACCCTCCTCCTTCACCTTTCCACCCCTTTGTCAATACCCCACTCTATCTCCCAGCTGCCCACTACTTTGTCCTCCGGTGACTAAACCTCTTAACCAACCCTACATCATCAGTATCAACACCAATTGGATCCTCCTCGTATCCTATTACAAATCATCCATCATTGGCACCTATAAATTTATATGCGAATCCTCTCACCAATAGATAATTGGCTCTTTGGCTCACTAGGTACCTATTGCAGTACCCCAAAATTCCCGCACGCCATGGGAAACTATATGACGTCAATCATATATTCTTGTTGACCTCATATCCATCACACTAGTCTCAACCTAGCAAACTACACATCCATGCTTCCCCACATGGGAAATCCAATATATGGCCTTCGGATAACATCATCTATAGATATCCCACTGAGGTACTCAACATAATATGCCTCATCTCACTCTACCCCATCATCCCGCATCTAATCAAATATCCACCTCATGAATCCAACTACATACCATACCTAGTTCCTAGTCCTTAAAGGTATACTTGGTGGCCTCACTAAAAAAATATGTTCGTAGGCTCAATAATGAAGAAGAAACCCCATATCCAAAATAAACCTCCTCTTAGTCATGTAACCCCATAACTCATGGTATACCTATTCTAGCAAGGTAGATGACAATGCATACTTAGTCCAATGCTCCATAATCTCATCTACTTCAGCCATCAATGTCCAAAGAAACATGTTCCCTCATAAATCAAGTAGTGCATAACATGAAATAACTATCATAACCACCGACATCATCTCGACTCCCTAACATAGTCTCATCCTAATAGATCTCAATATGAAAACCCTTGTAATATATCTAATATCTAGGGCATCATCTCCATATAATATCCTCATCATATCTAAATGGGCATCCCATGTAATAGATAGTATCATATCCCACTAAATCAAAAATCTCAAAATATAGTACACATCCTCTAGTGTGACAATCATCTCTCTTGTATGAATTTTTTTTTCCGTAATTAGGTCCCACCTATCAAATAAAGAAACCATTAGTGTTTCATCTCCCATAATCTATTGGTAATAGTAGAATCCCCTAAAATAACATCTAATGATTGTCCCACTCTATATTTGTCACATCCCCTTTGATTTCCTCTAGCATATATGGGATCCTATCCCAGAGGTATATTGTATCTCTAGCATGCAAAATAAATAAAAATTACATCTATTAGTCACACCATCCAATAAAATTCTAAAAATATCTATCATCTAGGTCTAATCGTGACCAATTTGTAATCAATAATGATTTAACCTACTAAACGATGATGATCCTTCCAATTTTCATCAATCATATGATTAGAAGTTCCCACCCAAAACTTTCTCAAAGATGCACAAAAATTGAAAATTAAAAAAAAGAGACAAAAATGAACAAAAAAACTACTTACTACTCTCCTCGTCTAATGCCTCTTCCGACCAATCTTTGTCACCTCCATCTCTCAAAAACTCAAATCAATTTCTCCAGATCTCTCTTTAAACAAAAATAAAATAGTGAAAATGAGTTTTTAAGCACCCATATCAACTTATATAATTTCTATTTATATGATTGACACCATTTTGTAATTGGCGTTGATCTTACCTATGATCACCAAAAATTAGAAATCATTCCGATCTACCCATTTTCAACACATATTCTCAATTTTGAGACCTTATTCTCAAAACACACCATATATTTTCCTCATCCCTTAGGGAACATGTTTTCACTACCTACATAGTCCTTTGACTATAACATGATAATCCATTAGCATTCATGTTACATCACCTACTTTTGTGGCCATACATATAATTGTTGTTCCCAGTTTTGGGGCACCTTAGAATTATACTCCTCATTTTAAAGGATATTATATCTTCTAATCTCATATGCATTCATTTTGATTCCCAACTCCTTTTTAGCACTCTTTTTTACCATTCACATATTTTTCACACATTGTGGATATCTTCCTATGACCCATTAGTCCCATGGATTTTCACATCCATGCGAGAGTTATCCTATTATATAATATTCTTGTAGTGATATTCTCGAAGAAAAAGTTTCTAGGATTCCCACATTAATGTCACCCCATGAGGATTTATAATGTCCCCTACTAAGTTTTCCCAAGATTAATACCATTTATATTCCTCTAGCATGGTCATTTCAAACTACAGTCAAGCTCTAGAACGTCTTTAAGCAAACCTATTCACACAATCCAACTCTTTTCAATCCAATGACCAACATAGTCAGCCATTGGATTGAGGGGGAACAATATCCTTACCATAAAATTGGGGCATCTTCACACTAGTTTTTGTCTAATATCCTATGCCTAAAGAAAACCCAACAAAAATGGTCAAATGTAGATCTTGAATTTTCACTCCTAGGTGGCACTTCATATTAATTATATTATAATTACATAAATTATTATTATTATCCTATTTTTATTATCACTATAGTCGATAATTACCATCATAAACCCCCATTCACCCAATTAGAATCCCATTTACCCTTCCTAACCACCTAGATCAACTCTAGCCTAATTTACCCAAACCATCATAACTTTTTCCTACCTGCACCCTTAACCCCACTAGTCTTGAACCAAATTCAAGCCTTAGATGGTTATTGGTTTTAACCATTTTGCATCCTTACTTATTTTTTCCTTGAGAATATTGACCCAATTAATGGCTATTTGTGATTGGAGGTGATTTTTACATTCATCATCAATCCTATTTAGTCACCATCCCGCATCATTCCTTAGATTAGATTCACTCTGCATGAATTCCCAAAGTCTTGAGACCATGCCTATATCCTAATAACTTGAGAACATTGGGAATATCATTTGCAACTTACTGTCACACCCTTGTGTTGGTCAAAGGAAAAATTATAAGTATCATATTGTTAGAATCGGTTATGCAGGGGCTCGTGTGCATAAGGTTAAGGATGGTGTGTAGAAGTTCATGCACAAGTAGGAACATGGTTATGCGTAGGTATGTGCATAGAGGAAGAAAAGAAAAGGACTTAGCCATTTTTCTAGGCATGGGATAAAAATAGGAAAAGTGAAGATAGAGTGTTGACCAAGAAAATAAATAAATCATGATGACTTGGTGGCCAAGCAAAGGCTATATTTGAAGAATGAATATACAAATCAAGAAAACACATGGAAAGATATTAATAGGATTAAAGTAGTGTATAAATAGGAAAGTATATTATTTGTGACTATTGTAAAGAATGCATGTAGTATATTTTGAGATCACGCCTATTATTAGGAGAGTGCATGGGCGGTGAAGGGAAAGTCCCCACCCCTATATATACCTATTATATGTCACTATTGTATTATTTATGAGTTTGAAAAGTTATATTATAGTCATTTTGTTTAGGATTTGATGATGGTGTGCATGGATCGTGCAACACTATAATGACTGGTTCTATAATCTACTTCCTTTTGTGTAGTGAATTTTGGCTTATGATGTACAAATGTAGATGTAGTCTAATTGTTGACATGTTAGAGTATGCTTATGTTATAGTGCAATTGATCTTTGTTATGTTTTATACTATCATGTTTCCTTATTATATGTGTTTCCAAAGTGAGTTGAATGCAATGGTTATTTATATATGAAAGAACACTTGGTCAACTATCATTAAAATTATGCATGCTAACATCTTGACAAGAAAACATAAAAGAGGGACCTGGTAACTACGCACACTTTAGGTGAGAATTTAGTTCATGTTGAATGTGGTGCTAGCATGCATAACACTGTAGTTAAATAAAAGGATGCATTTTTGTTCCATTTCTAGTAACTCTTTTCAATTTTACTTCTAGGATGTTGCATGTAGATGGATTATCGACTCTCTTTGGAGAGTATTGAAAGTTGGGTGGAAGATGAACAAGATAAGTTTGCATAGAGGTATATCACTGGACATGGCTTTAACATGTACAAGTGGGTAGAAGATAATATTTTATCATGTGTTATTGTTCAAGTTATTCATCTTCTTTCTAGTAGAGTTATATCATTAATTATCGACATACGTATCAAACAAATATTAGCATTTTGGGCCAAGGAATTAGACACGAAAGATTATCGACACTTTTTGATGCAGATGAAGAATGGAATAGAGCTGTAGATAATTTTTGGGCTTTTATGTTTTGTAATTACATGTTGGAGTATGTAATTACAATAGATATTTTCCTAGAGGAAGGTAATTTTAGGTTCTTGCTTGAGCCCAAAGGATCTTATATGAATGGTATACCCTTAGTTATCAAGATCTTGATGATAGAGTTGGGATTGTAAATATTACCTATGGATAGGTAAATTATACCATGTATAAGGGTAGGATCAATTGTGGATAAGGATGGCGGTGGCTGGGTGGAAGATAGGAAGATAGAGGAGAGATGAATCATGTTCAATGAAGTGCAAGAGAGGGAAATGAAAGCAACAATGGAGTATAGGAGAACAATGGCTCGCGAAGGTTTTAAAGCTCTTGTAAAGAAGAGGAACTAGAACATCATTTCATCTCGACTCTAGGAAAGCATGAAAGGTAGTCCTCATCATATTTGGATTAGAGAACTTCAGAAGAGAGGATTAGAACCATGGGCACACATCTAAACCAGCCTGGATACCTAACCCTTGCACAAGGTGTTCTAAATCCAAAGGTAGTTGAAGGACATAATAGTGAAGGTAATCAAGTAGATATAAGTAGATATCATTTTGTATTGAATCAAGAAGTGCATCAGACTAGTAATGTGCCCATGGTAGCACATAAGATGCTATTTTTTTGGAGTAATCTTATAGGATTATTTTAAGGAGTGTCAACAAGATAGAGAGTATTTGCATGCAAACCATTGGAAGAACTTCTATAGGTGTTGGGACATCATAGACAGTGGATGTCTATTTTAGTACTACAATGTGGAAACAAGGAAGCTCGTCAATAGGGTCGCATCCTGCAGCTAGGGACATGGGAGGCTTACGAGGATTAGGTCAAGTAGCCACATGGAAGGAATCCTTGTGGGGGTTCTTGATCTTGTCCTACCTAAGGTCAAGGTCCATAACCATAACAACCACCACTAAACCAGCCTCAAAAGATACCACCTCAAGTCTATTTTGAGATGTCGTTTCATTTTCTAGAATAGAGAGGTACAAAGCATGTTGCAGTAGAGCATGTGTATAAGTGTGAATTACTATTACATGTGAAGGTAACTATGACTTAGGAAGGAAATCCAATTTGACTCTAAACTTTAAGGGTGTGAACATAGTTGGTATATGAAGTATGACCCACATCATATTGTGGTGGACTATAATTCTTCATAGATTGTGTTTTTGGAAGAGTTTCACATTCCGAGTTAGAACAACAGATCATTAGCATGCTCAAGGAAATCAAGAGAGGTTTATCTAAAAGCGTAAGAGAGTATGAATCACATTTTAAGACTCTATTGTCCAAATTGTCTTATGATATCCATCCAAGTCATCATGCGTAGTGGTTCATTGGAGGATTACTAAAAAAAATTTAGATCCTTACCTCATAAGACATATGCCAATCCATGCGAGGATTTGGAAGTATATATTCATGCTAAAATGATTAGGAGTGATGATAATGGAGCAAGCCCATTTTTAAAGGCATGTATAGCAACTATAGCTAAGAAATTAGAGAAAATCTCTACCAATTAAGCACTATAAATGCATAGTGGTTTATGGTGCATAGATTATGAGGTTAAAGGAAAAACTAAGGTTAAATTCCCGTGCGGGTCATTTTTCATGTTGTTGCATTCTTTTGAGATTTTGGACTTGGATGATTATGTCTGTAACAGTCCTCTCTTGAAGCACATGACTATGAAGAATGAATCTATGTCCGTAATATTTGTAAGACACACACTCATAAATTGAATGATTTTTGGTGATAGATCAAATTCACAAGGCATGCGAGATTGGATTAAGGAAAACCACAGTGGTAATCTGCTCTCAAGTGTAGAACATGTATCCTTTAGAAGAACATAACAATGGAGGAGGTATATTTCGTGGAGGATATCAGAGTAGAGGTTGTAGAGGTAGAAGTAGATTTTTGCATAGGACCTGTTATACTTATGGATCCCCATATCATTACTAGCATGATTTTCCACATAATATAGTCTCTGCATAGTGTGGTAAGAAGCATAATTTAGAGGATTTTATGGACCTGTATGATTACATGTGAAATAACAAGAAGAAGGAAAAGGGTGTGGGGGTCATCAATGAATACTGAAGAAGATACTTGATTATTAATTAAAACTCTTATTGGTCACTACATGTGTTGAAGTAGCGCACATATGTAAACCTCCTTAAATATATACCACTCATCACAAGAGAATAATTCATCCATGTTAGGTATCCATATGTTGCACATTAGAAATAATTTAATGGTCTTCAAAGAGATGCGGGGTGAGCTATAGTGTTTGAATGAGTGGGCATGCGAGAGAGAATGTGTAAAGAAAGATGAACTCCCACATAAATATGTGGATGACCTGAAGGAGGTGTGTAAGATGTTGCACTAGGATAATATCATCCTATTATTAGGGGAATGGTTGTGTGAAATCTATAGTGCAGGAGTTGAGCACGAGTGATAAATACTACATGTAAACTTACCACCACATAACCATGAGTATGATAAAGAAATCACTTTGGATGTAGTAATTAATGGGTGGTTGGTAAGAAATATTCTAATAGATACACATGCTTGAGGTAAATGTGCTCACTCTGGATGCATGGAATTAGATGGGGAGACCTACATTGCAACCATCTTCAAATGTGTTGTATATGGTGAATGAGACAAGGGATGTGTCAATTGGAGTTTTGAATGATACTTTTATTACAATTCAAGGAGCCAAGTTGACTAAATAATTTTAGGTATTAGAGCTTCTATGAAGTAGACAACTATCTAGAATTACTTGAGCCATCATGGTGTTATGAAAAAATGCTGGACACGTGATTCAATAAGGGATACATAAGTTTCAATAATAATAATGAGCACATGATTATACCCATAAATGAATAAAAAAATACACCATATGTTGAGCCTTTGAGTGCAAAATATTTGAATATGATTTATGCATGCACGCAGCTGACCCTAAGACCATGGACCAATCCAAGGAAGGCATATTGCAATGGGAGGATTCATTATCTATTAATAAAACCAAAAGTGCTAGTTGTGATAATTGGGTCCATGACATATATGAAATAATCAAAAATGAGATGAAGGGGAGAGTACCTAGAATGATCATATTGCACATGGTTAAGCACCTAGTAAAATTTATGTTACCATGATATCTTGGTGAAGAAAACCCCGAGTCTTTGTTGTGTTCCATGGATGAACACTCTAAGAATATAGGTGATTGTAGAAACATGGTGGTTTATACTATTCGTGGTTCAACAAGACATTGATGGGAAACAAAGAGATACCTTGTTATGATAATGAGAAGTGAGAATCACCTTTTCAACCAGGTTCACATGGAGCAATGTGCCTATACATATATGTGAATATCATGGGAAAACTCCTACTTTGGCACACATCTATAGTTGTGAGAGAATATGGGTGCAATTCTAGGAGTCCTTACCACCGTCTCTATGGGTGCATAAGTTCTATTCCACTCTACAAGGCTACACATATGTGTGGTATGTACATGTTGAGATCAAGAAAGATATTGCAAGATGGTGAAATTTGACTGAAGGTATGGTTCATACATTTGATTATTTTCTAATAAAACTCTAGTTTATGAAGCATTTCAGACCATGGAGCACATAATATTGGGGGATGAAATGAAAGCATAAGAGCTCATGCTTAAATTGTTTAGAGAACTTGATCTGAGGCGTGCTTGAATGATGAGGGAATGAAAGAGTTCCAAATGGATCTGTGCCTAGAAGGAGAAAGAAAAGGGTAAATTTTTTTATCTCATTGATGATGAAGAAGTGGATAACTGGAGGTTAACCATACCAAAGGTTTGTGCAAAGTAATGTATATAGTAGATAAAAATTCCCACATGTACCATGTACCCATGAATACTAAGAATGTAATCATTGGAACTAAGGATGATCCTAAGGAGCCCATTATTGGTGACTATCGGTCGAGTAAGAGGTAATAAAGTTAATTGATATTTTTCACAACTTTGAAGATTTTTTTCTACGAGGATATCATGATTTGAAAGGAGTGCACCTCTTAGTGGGATAAATGAAAATCAAGCTGAAAGAAGGTGAACATTTGGTTTGAAAGAGGCCTTACATGATGAATCCGAACATGCGCATGAAAGTAGAGGATATTGATAAAATACTTAAGTATGGAATCATTGAACCAATTGAGGAATCTAAGTGGGTTAGCCCTATGGTTATAAGCATCAAGAAGGATAGAGAAATCAGGATCTGTGTGGATTATAGGGAACTTAATGCTTCATATATCATAGATACTTTTCCTACACCTTTCACACAATAAGTCATTGAAGGCATCACATGGTGTGATATCTATTCATTCATAGATGGGTTTTCAAGATATCACTAGGTGTGCATTACGCATGAGGATCAAGAAAAGAATACTCTCAACACCGAATGGGGAATCTTTACATATACAAGCATGCCATTTGGATTGAAGAAGGTTCCAAAATTATTCTTACACATCATTGTGCGGGCCTTCCATGAATTTATTCACAATCTCTTTCAAGTTTATCCAGATGATTTGACTATTTATGGCTTGGTCAAGGAGCACTATGATAATTTGAGGCTGATGTTTGAATTATCGAGGAATTTCATCATTTTTCTTACTATCAAGAAGTGTATTTTTACTATACCTTTTAGAAATTTTCTTAAGAACATCATATGTAAGTAAGGATTGCTTTGGTAGACCCAACCAAGGTAGCTGTGATATTGGGTTTAGAATATCCTACATATCAAAGTGAAGTGTGTGAATTTTTGGGCATACTAGTTATTAAAAGAAATTTATCAAGGGATATGTAAAGATTTTTGTGCCCCTGGATGAGGTACTCAAGGAAAAAAGAATTTTTCATTGGGGTGACACGCAATAGCGGGAATATGAGACATTGAAGGAGAGGCTTACCACTCCACCAATCTTGTATTTCCTTCATGGAATAAACCCTTTCATGTATATGTTGATGCTTTTGGCACAGGAATTGGAACATTCTTGGAGTAACCAATAGAAATATTCATAATCCTATTTTTTTGCAAGTAGGAATTTGACACCAACATAACATAATTATATTACCATCAAGAGCGAGGATTTTTCTATGATATACACGCTCCATACTTTTGAAAATATTTTTGGCTACATCATTTATTTTCTATATAGATCGTATATGAAATTGAAATAATTGGTTAACAAGTCTGTTTTACAAGGGTGCATATGTAGGTTGATTCTTCTCTTTCATGATTTTGATTTCACATTTGTTTTAAATCCATGTATGATCAATTATGGACCTAATCACTTATCAAGAATCAATTAAGCGCAAGAGTTCAAAGAGTATTAATGACACTATTCGATGCATAGTTTTTCATGTTAAAATATGTGCCCACAGATATGGAGGACATAGTAGTATTTTTGAGGAGTATACTAGTGCCAAAAGGGATGAATTCTTTTTAGAAAAAGTAACTTATTATACATGTAACACCTTATCAAATAATTGGTGGATAGTTATACCAAATGGGTAGAAATGAGGTCTAATGTATATGTGTGCTTGAGCATGAGCATTAAGCCATCATGGAGGAGTCTCGTGGAGGAATTATAGGAGGGCACTATGCATCAAATGTAACTACTCATAATATCTTGAAGGATAGAATTTGGTGGGAGACTTTTTACAAATACATTAAAGCATTTGTGAAGGTATATGATAATTTTCAATGAGTTGGTAATCCTAGAATTAATGATGATATTTTCTTGAGACATATTGTGAGCAAAAACCTTTTGAGAAGTTGTCCATTACATTTGTAGAACCTATTGCACCACCCATGCACAAGACTGGAGCACACTATATCTTTACTTGTACATACTATCTGAAAAATTGGACAGATGTTGTGCCTAAAAAGGATTGCAATATAGCCACAAAAACAAGGTTCATTTGGGAAAATATTATTTACAAGCATGGCCTTCCATTAAGCTTGACCAGTAATAGAGGAACTCATTTCTTGAATGATAGGAAAATTTTAGTGGTGAATTTTCGTAATCTCACAAATATTAGGGATTTTGAAAATTTTAAATGGTGAATTTTTAATGCTCGGTTGTCACCAGAGTTCTCCAAAAATTTCAGCTGAAAATTCATTTATATAGGTTAGTTCAATACTATTTATATGTAAAAATTATCTTATACATGTATTGTCGAGGTATAATACATAGCTTGGGGGGTTGTACGGGGGTACCCATTTAATAATGAAATCCAACAAAGAGCGATTATGTCCGCCTAACTTAGGTTAGATGAAAAACATTATCTCGTTGTCCAACCTAGGTTGGACGATAGATGATGGGTGACCATCTAACTCGATTAGGATGGTCATCCATTATTTGTCATCCAACCTGGGTTGGACGACAAATAATGAATGACCATCTAACCAAGGTTGGATGGCTAGGTTAGATATAAGATAATGTATGGTCATCTAACCCAAGTTAGATGATCAAGTTAGATGGATGATGATGGAAAATTATCCCACCTAGGTTGGACGATTGGGTTAGACAACAGATAATGTATAACCGTCCAACCCGGATTAAATGGTTTCGTTGGAAAAAAAAATGTACAGTCATCCAACCCAAGTTGGATGGCTAGGTTAGACGCTAGACAATGGACAATCATCCAACCTAGGATGGATTGCTAGGTTGGATGGTAGATAATGTATAGCTGTCCAACCCAAGTTAGACGGTTGTGTTGGATGATAGATAATGTATGATCTTCTAACCTAAGTTGGATGGTTGGGTTGGATGGCTGATAATGTAAATCCTTCTAACCCATGTTCGACAACCAAGTTAGAAAATAGATGATGGAAAGTCATCCAACCTAGGTTGGTTGGCTGGGTTGGACAATAGATAATGTACAACCACCCAAACTGGGTTGGAAGATAGATAATGTATGGTCATCCAACCCAAGTTAGATGACAGATGATAGAAAATTTTCCATTGTTCAAGTTGGATGGCTCGGTTGGATGAGAGATAATGGATAGCCGAGAAACCTAGATTGGACTGTTTTCCATCATCTCCCATACAACCTAGTTACAGACGACCCTCCAACCTAGGTTGGATAGCTGGGTTGGATGAAAAATAATGGAAGACCATTCAACTTAGGTTGGATGGCAATCCATAGTCTATCGTATAACCTGTGTTAGATGGATTCCAACCTAGGTTGTACGAAAAATGATGGATAACAGTCCCACCCAGTCATCGTTTCCATGAAATGATTTTTCAAAAATTCACCATTGATGCAAAAGTTGATTTTGGATATTTGCCACCAATTGTAAACTAATTTCTTGGAGGGTCTTAAAATGAACCTTGATTGAATAAGACAATTAGAATTTTGAAAGCAGAGTTTATGGTAGCATACCATAAAACTACCCCTTATCACCTACAAGCTAATGGTATTGCAGAAACTTTCAACATGATTTTGGAACAAACTCTTACAAATATTTGTTATGTTAGAAGAAAGGATTGGGATGATAAAGTATCAACTATACTTTGGGCTTACATAACCGATATAAAATATTAAACAAGGCGAGACCCTTTAAGTTGATGTTTGGCATAGAGGCAGTATTTATGTGTGGAATTCATGTTTTCCTCCCTTCTTATTTTGTGCACCTTTGGTGGTTTTACAGATGAAAAGGATATGAAAGAGCGCATTGATAAACTAATGCAGCTAGGTGAGTGACATGACATTACACAATTGAGCCGAGAAGACTAAGAAGGCATAAAATAAGGCATGCCATCTAGACTCACTAAGAACAAAACATTTATATTTGGTAAGATGGTCCTTATCTATGACTCCAAATTTATGCTCCACCCAAGAAAGTTAAAGGTGTACTGGTTGGGACTTTTCTTAGTAACCAAGATGATTGACTCAGAACATTTCATTTGTAGGCCTTTGGATGGCACCATGTTTCCCAGTTACTTTAATGGGATTAGGATGAATCCCTACTATAAATAAGATTCTTGGTGTTTGTAATAAGGAATTATTTCCACTTAGATTAGGTTTCCCTTTCATGTTTTGTTTTTTCATTTTAGTTATTTATTTTCCTATTTTTTTATAATAACTTTGTTTGTGCACATGAAGCTGATTACTATCAATTGAGTTCATGTGAAGAGGACCTTGCATACTTTTAATTTAGTGTGAACCAAGTGCAAGTGTGAAAAAAATAGATCATGTTGATACTTAGACAAGAGGTAAAGTTGATGAAGATGTGTGCGCGTTGGTATACATGTGGAATTTTGGTTACAGGTGTGTGAATAAGGAAGGAAAAAGGTGTCACAGGTGTTGATAAGGATGGTGAAAATAAATTTTTCTCAAGTTGATGACCACATGAGGAAAAGACCATATAATGTAATGTGAAGTAGGAAGAGCGGGTTGGAGTACTTTGTATAAAGAGCAGCGGAAGAGGTATTGCGGCGGAGGTAAGCACACACAAGGATGACTATGGCTTAGAAGTAGTAGGTGTGCTCGAAGGTTACAATGCTGCAGTGCACAAAATAAAATCATAGAAAATAATGGAAAAAGTAGAAAAGTGTAATTAAAGTTGTAGTATGATGGTAGGTGATGTGTAATCAATGTGATACAAATTTGAAAACCTATGAATTTAGGCATTTTAAAGAGAACTTAGGCATTTTCAAGATAAAATTAGTGTTATTTCTTATGAATTTGATTATGAACCGAGAGAAAATCGAGTGACCTAGATCTAGAAAACACACAGCCAGGTAGTGGAGCTCCTTCATAACAAATTTGGAAGCTTGAGGAAGGCGTATGGGTTGTTTTTTGAGTAGGATTTGTAGGGTTTGAGGAGTTAGGGTTTGTAGATTGATAGATAATCATAATTGAGCTAAGGCACAAAATTTGAGCAAGAGTAAATTAGGAAATCACGTAAGGAGAAAGGATCGAGTATGTGACACAAAGGTTGAATGTGTGGATTTCAAGCACCAATGACACATAAGGGTAAAAATTGAGGATTTGGTATTTTTACATGATATGACACTAAGGAAACCAACAACCATGTCTCCCAAGGTGAAGGGAAAGGGTAAGGTGAAGCCCACGACCGAGATGTAGACACCTATTTTGGGTATAACGTCCCTCATTCATCTCACATTCACACTACTTCCATTCTCACATCTCTTTCTCTTAAATTAAATGAAATCCTATCTATTTTCTTAATTAATTATCAAATGGGCTCCATGTAGACCCATTTGATAATTCAAATTTTGATATTATCACCAACTTCCACAAATTATTAATCCATGAGTATTGATATACCCATCCGACACCTTTTTCTTAAATTCAAAAGGTGGAATCTATCATCCCACCTACCCAGTCCCACATGTTCCCCACTTAAGTCAAAATCAGTTCCCACCTAAAAATCAATCTCCACCTAAAAATTCAATTCCCTCAAATTATTAAATTATTAACCCCACCCATGAAGTCAATAATTCACAATCTCAATATCTAACAACAAATCCAAAAAATCAATAGTTAAAGTGAGCACATGGCTTCACTATTACACCTAACCATGTCCCCACTCCACATCACACCTTTTCTTTTTCTCACATCATGAACCCTACCATCAAATCAAATCTTCATCATGTCCTCTTAATCAGGATTGATTTTGCAAATTATGGTTATTCATTAATCCTCTATTTTAATCCAAATTCAAATTATAAATATGATCCTTCTCCCCCTCAAAAAAAAAAGGAAAAAAATTAGGTGAATGTTGTGAGATTTTAGTCATTTTATAATATCATTATTATTCTATCTGGGTGATAGCACATAGGATTTCCATGACATTCTACTCATGATTTGGGTTCATATGATGAGATTCATGTTACACGCATCAGATCAGTAATTCCATCTGCACACCGGTACCATCCAGGTTCTTTTATTTATCAATTTGTATGTCATTTGTTTTGGACACTATTGTACTATTATTCTTATCACATGGGGTTGTGACCATCAAGGAAGTTAACGTTTCCTAGATTTTATTTTTCAGGAAGCCCCCACATAAAATATCTAATCATTATTTTCCTAGTGTATGTGAAGTGTAGGTTTGTTAGGATCACACCAAAGAATCCAATATCGACTTTGCACCCGTATCATCCATCGTCATCTCAAAGTTACTAAACCATTGTATACTCGACAATGTTTAGTGTTTCTTGATTACTCGTATGCTCATCTGGATAGGAAGGTGGAAACACAGATCAACATTTGGAACACCGGTGGGACTAGATCCAAGTTCTGGTCATGTTTTTGCTTGCTCACTTTGTATAGGTGTCGTATGTATAATAGTTATTGTATTTTCTATTATTGTAAGTATGACATCGCGTCAATCTAGATATATGTTATGTAGTTTTCATTTGTAGACTCACCCACTTGCAGGATCTTTGGTACTATCTTTGTCCATGTGTTGTGGTGCATACAGGTAGTCGTTTATGTCGCCATTAAGGTACATCAATTTATCGTTTGAAAATATTTGTTATTGATTTATTTATAAGAAGCGTAAAATTTTATTCTTATCGCTCTTAATTACAAATGTTGATAATACTATTAATATTAATTAAATAACTAAATAACATTTAAAATCAAAAATTAAAAATAAATAAATACAAAAAAATTAGAATCCTCATTATCCTAAACTACCCCACCCTACCTAACACCCCATTCAACTTTCTACCCAACTACCATTTCCTCGCTCCTCCCGACCCATGTGAGCTTCCCACTCTTCATTCCCAACCAAGCTCTCATCCTTGTACATAGGCTCCCTTCTCTCTCCTCAGCCACTTTACTCCCTATACCATTCTACTACCTCAACTCCACGTCGACTTCTATTCCACACAGGCGTATAAGATTCTGATCAAAGCTTTGTAGTTAGCCAACATATTTATAAAAATTATCTTTTCCTTTAAAATTAACTTTCACTTTGTGACTTAGCTCTTTTGGTTGCTGTATATTCTAGTATTTTAATAATTCTATAGTCTTCTCAACACGTATTGCCTAAATCTGCAATCTAATCCCGGTATTATTCCACTATATCTATCAATTTTGATATCAAATTCACCTTTGGTTCCATAGTCCATTTATAGCGATCCGCTTATAATTCATTACAAGACACCTGTTATAGATTATCTTTATGCCATGCTAATGCTTGATTACTTCCAAATGTAGCATTCCATTCACACTAGTTTTGTATTTAGTGATTGTAAAGTATCTATCTAGCGATTAGATTATAATAGACAATACCAGCGATTGGAAAGCCTCTTTTTAGAAAATTGGTTTTAATACAGTTGTTCCATTGTGACCGATTCACCATTTTCCACCGCCTAATGCCTTCAATAGTTTCTAGCATAGTTTCAAATCCACGCAAACTTTTTGTATAGTGATTACATCTTATAGCAATTGATTCACAATTCTTTAGAGCACATTTATAAAATGGTGCCTATGATAAATAATGCCAATAAAATTAAATCATGTAGTTTATTTATAGTAATTGATTCAAAATTATTTAAAACACTTTTACAAATATCGCATGGAGAACCCATAGCCAAAATTATTTATAGTAATTCTTACTATGTCATCGTACATATGAAGTGCTATATCCATGTGCAGTAGGACCAACTCTGGAGTATCTAAAAGTAGATAAGGAGGTGTTAATAACGAAGTTAGATAAGATATTTCTTTTTCCCATCCTATCGATTAGACATTTTATCTCATTGTATCATCTATTGACATCGAGACGTTCAAATATATTTTATTTTGTTAATAAACATTTGTTTATGAAATTTATTTAGATTTTGATAAGTTGTTAAATAAATAAACACATATTCACATTGGTTTTGATAACGTAGTTTATTGTCTAGGAGCTTAATTATTATCTTATTCATTTATCGTTCATTTTTATAAGTCTAAAATAGGTTTGTCATTTATATAGTGTGTGTCATTATTTATTATTTTGATTTGATTATCACATTTTTGTGTCTAGCATTTTGTATTACGATTCACATTATTTTCACATTAGATCATCATTTATTTTATTACTTAATAATAGTCATTGCATTGTTTAGTGTCTAATTTAATTTATATTCGACTAATCCTGATAATTTGTTTATTCTAATTTATTTATTCTTTTTATCTCTTTTGGGTCATATCCACTAATTTTCATACTTTCCTTTACAGGATTGCGCTATCAAAGATAAAATCTTAAACTCAAACCACATCACCAATCGTCGCTTGTCAATCTCATCTGCAGTCATAAGATCCTTGGATGTTCCCAATCATTGATTATCATTTTCAAACATTTTACTTGGATACGAAAAAAGGTGCTTTCTAGATCACTTAAAGCTTACACTTGGCTCAACTTGCTGTCAGATAAAAAGGAAAAGTGATATACAAGTATTCTCCAGTTTTCCCTATTTTCTCTTTTCTACATGGTATTTTCAGTATTTTGGATGATTGTCAGCATCAAATTTCATATTTTGATTTTGGAGTAAAATGAACTGTGCATTCTGCTTGCTCACATAGTGTAACTAGGGGTTTAATTATTTGCATCACACCTATCATCACACACTACCTAAAATTTCACAAATTAATCAACACATCAAAACATTCCTTGCACCTGGTTCATTGATTGGGATTTGATCACCCAATAGAACCATTTTATACATTTCCTAGCCATAACTTACCTAAAACCAAACATAGTTTACCTTCTTCTAGGTCCTCTTTCAGCCATTTTTTACACACGTTCTTGATAAAAAAACATGTTTGTCTCACTTGTTTGTTGATATAACAACGATTTCCTTTTTTATCCTGTAATCACTTGATCCACTGCTAAAAAGATGGAACACAACCTTGCCACACATAGTGCTTCATCCCAATCAATCACTACATCAACTTCATCATCCATGTTTCTTCCTATCTCACTCATAGGCACCCATTCTCTCACTAATATTCCTCATTCAATACCTTTCACCCACACTATGGCATTAGACCAACATTCCATCCCATCTAGGCCAACCACTCCACCCTCTATTAGATCAGAGCCTATTGGTACTTCAGTCTTCCCTCTTGGGGACCTAGAATTCAGACAAATTCTTGATGCCAACCCTATGGCCCTTCAAGACTATCTTTTAAGAAGATACATACACCTCCCTTTGGATGGCCCACCACTTCAGCAGGTCTATCCTTATAATACCGCATCTGAAATTCCTTAGTACTGAGACCACCCAGGTAGTCACGCCCATTCCACCCAATCTTCCTCACATCAACACGACTATCGTGACTGCCATCCCTACCACTACAACAACTTCGATGGTCACTAGTACCTTCATTCAACCATCCCATGTGTCAAATCCCTTATCCGAACAAAAATTCCTTCTACATCACAAGTCTATACCCTCACTTCTCAACTTCCTCCAACCATACCTTTGCAACATACAGTTTCATTTCCAGTCTATCAACCCGCATATACTCACATTCCCACTCTCATGATTACTTCCACAACCTACACAATCTAAACAATCACACCATTCCCATGTTTCTCACCAACACACATTCTATCAGCAACCACCTCAACTATCACACATAGCTTACACTCACCCATACCAAGTCCCTCAGATACCTACACATACGTAAGTCCAACCACCACCTTTCACTACTCAATAGACACTTCCTAATGACCCCATGTAAATCTTGATATGTTGGTTAGCCAACCTAGAGGCTACTACATTAGGGTCCAAAGTCACATTGTCTTATGAGCAGATATGTAATGAACCCATCCATCCATCCATGCCCATGAAACCATATCCTCCACACTAGGAATTTGAAGTTCTCCAAGTTTAATAGCAAGGAGGACCCTCAACAACATCTCAGAGCATTTAAACATACATGTTATCTCATTACGCACGACCAAGACTTGATGCTTCATACTTTCCCCATGTCTTTGGCTAGTCCCGCCTTAGAGTGGTATAATAATATTCCCCAGTAATCCATATTTTATTTTTCCAGCTTGCACAATTATTTCTTGAGCATTTCTCCATTAATATTGTGCATAAAATAACCATCAATGACCTGTATACTATCCACCAATTCGAAGATGAATCCATCACATATTTCATCACATGATGGCACAATATGATAAATCAATTATCTTTTCCACTACCTCAAACTGATCTCATCGAGCTCTTCACATGCTCTTATGCCAAGTATATTTCTTCAACCTTTTAAATCTAATCATTTTGTACTTTTGAAGAGGCTTTTCCATGGCCTGCAAGCTTGAGACATGTGCCTTAGAACAGGGGCATTTAAAATTAAAGACCAATAAGCCAAAAAACTGAATTTTCAGACCATCCATATCAAATGATAAATCAAAGACAACTGCCAACGTCATCATTGTTAGATCATCTCCTACCCCGACATCTACCATAGTAACTCAACAACGATTCACATGGCCAATGCCCAATTATACTCCCTTAGGAGAATCATACAGTGTCATCTTTGACAAGTTGATAACAACACACTTGATCACACTACCGCCTATCCAACCTGTTAATGAATCTAGGCCCACACTGTGTGGTATCAAGAGGATCACTATTGCAAGTATCATCAAGTCTGAGGACATGACATAGAAAAATGTTGGACGTTCAAGGATTCTGTCCAAAGACTCATCGATCAGGGAGAACTTCAAGTGGATAACCTGAATGCCTCATCCAATCAACCTTTAGATATTTTTAAACAACCATTTCCAAATCATACACCCACATCCATAAACCAGACTGCTCCTACTTCTGTATCTCAAACCCCTAGTACCCACACCATAAACACTATCCACGTTAGCGATAAAAGTCCAATTTCCCCCACAAGTTTACCTTCTTCATCAACCATTACACCAGTCCCCTTTGATACATTATCTACATCCACAAACCCATCAACATTCATCTCTGCATCAACATTAGTTACATCCATACCCATGTCAATACCCTTTCCTATACTCACATCTATCTCAACACCTACCACCCTCTCCTTAGATGTAAATATCACTTCTATGTCATTACCCTTACATCTACTCCATTAAACCCAATCACCTTATCAGAAATTATCCCACCTCTACCTGTTATCTCATCCTTAGCTTCTCTTCCAATCCCTCTTTCTACACTTCTACCAACACCTACTACATCTACTATTTTACAATCATCTATCTCATCTCCCTCTTCCACGGCCATGTCATTACTCGATGATTTTTGGCAAACATTCCAGCATTCCTTAATTTCAAATTATCATCCCATTTCTTCTATACCATTAGACACTCACACATCGGCGCAGTCCCCACAAATATCCACTTCAATATCTCCAGTTCCTCCGTAGAGATTTTGGTCATTCCCTCTAATAATCCACATTCATATACAAGACCTAGACCCCCATTTCCTAAGCATTCTCCTTCACATCCTCGTCCAAAAGTAGACCTCACTATTCCCGATAGAAGCTCCTTGGAAACCACATTATCTCCTTCTATTTTAGGACCACACCCCTCGTCTTCCTCTTCCATTTTAGGAACCTTCCCTTCACCAACAACACATACTACCACTAGAACAATGCAACCACCCTTTTCCAACCAATATCTTAAAGAAAATTCAAAGGTGTCTATGTCTTCCACTACTATCCCGCATCAAGCACATTCATCTGCCTTTTCCAAATCCAAAACAATGTCTAAAGCCATTATTACATCACCACCTTCCCATGCATCATTCCAAAGTTCTCGTCAATAACACCAGGTTATTATACCACTATGTTTCACCAACTACTCCAAGCCTCAGCCATCACTTTACCACCAATTAAATTTTTCGATCCAAATGTGCCAAGGCCTTCCTGGTTTAATTCCAATCTTGTTTGTGCATTTCACCATGCCCCTAGACATGACACTAAACATTGCAAATCTCTCCAAGCCATTGTGCATCATTTTTTCAATAAAAATATTAACGATGAAAAACCAATTCTACCATCTCCTCCATCAACTTCCACATCCCAACATGCATCTGTTCAAACATCTCGACCACCCTTTTCATTAAGAAATCACAAGTATTCCACTACCAAATAAAGATATAACCACCAATGCCACCAACATATTATCAAAAGAGGATGATCCTAAGGATCATCCTCCTCTTGTAATCAACGTTGTTCAGATAACCACCCATTCAAAGCCATATAACTCTGACTCCACCTCACCATCTGCCCCTAAGACTTATGTCGTTATCCCTCCTCCTAAGGAGCTTGTTGCCTCCACACCTCCATCAAAGAAAAGGTTTGCATCACTGCTCCTACCAATCATCCCGCAGAATGCCTTCATCTTCTTCTAAAGCCAAGGTATTTGTTCTGGCCACCCTAAATCCTTCCTCCATTGAACATACCATTATTAAACAACTTCACTAGGCCCCTGTCAAAATGTCACTCTATGAGCTTATTCAAAGCTCTCCACATCATTAAAAATCTCTTATATAGGTGTTGTAATAGATCTCGTATATCGTATAATGGAAAATTTACCGGTGAGCATGGGAATCTACAAATAACTCTTCCTCACACACGGCCTCGAGCAACCGGTGGGAATGGAATATACGTGGGGTGTAGATAAACTAGTTAGGTAATCTTATGTCTTCAACACACAATAATAAGATCTCGTGAATCTAAGGAAAATAAGGCCCTCCTAACTCGAATCGGTGTGATAGATCGTTCAATGAGGATAGCTGCTCGAAGGCTCAATTAATATCGAGCTCTGTCATGAACTCGATATATGGGTTGTGGGATACGTGGAAGATGACCTATGTTTGTTTCATCTATATCTCCCAATAAGGTTATGAAAATTGAATGGCTAAATGTGTAATGGATCTTTTGGTGTTTTATGGATGATTCTCTTGTCTACTCCAAAAATATTTAGCTTGATTAGCTGTTATGCTTAATAATGATAGTTGTGTGATAATGTTTGGTGGAAGTGGAGAGGACCTAAACACCAGTGTTTGCAAGCTGGTGTCAATATTTGATTGATTTGTAGGCCCGTTGGGTTATGGGACCTGTGGATCACAACCGTAAGTTCATTTTTGTTGTGCACCTCCTATGGTCATATGAAGAGTCAACCCCTAATTACGAGTATCCAAGTAATCATATAGCTTTTAAACCTCTACGTTTAGAACTAGAAGTTGCATGATTTTCTTAGAGTACCTAACGGTGTTCGCAACTTGGATATATAAGCTAGTGTCTAAATCAATGAGGAGGTCTCATGCATCCATTTGTGGGACTAATGGATCACAATGAATGTTTTCTCTCTTTCAGGTCCTTCTATAGTCATGCAGATATCTATCAAGGGAGTCTATAATTTGGCTGATTTGACCAGAATGTGTGTGCTTTGTCATCTTCTATGTTTAATCCTCTTAGATATGTGTTGATTTCTTGTCACTGTTGTTGTTGAAGACCCAATTCTAATATTTTGGTCTATGTAAATTAATGCTACAACAAGATTGGGTTGAGGAATGCGATTGGCTCAAAACATATTCCCTTGGCTCCCTAGGTCCTGTGATTGTCATACAAGATCAATATAAACCTAATTGAAACAAAATAAACTAATTATGTAAGATATATCTACAACATATATATATTCCTCTATTTTTGTATTTTTGATAGAATTTTTAATATAATTGAAAGAGAAACTAATCTAATATATTCAGAAAATGAAAACCAATCTAATAACAAAATTAAAACAAGCAAGGTAGCCCGGTGTAGCTACTTTCCTGTGCAGTTGTGAGTTTATCCTAAATAACTAGATAGTTGATTAACTTTAATTGAAAGATTCTCGATCCTACCTCAGAAGTGAGGAATGAATCATAGTTTCTGAGAAACTATCAATCCCCATAGCTTCCCTAGTAATATTGAAAATGAAATTTAACTGAAATGAAATATTTCACTACTCTATTTGATATGTTTTAACTAGAAATTTAACAGATAAAACCTAGAATTTACAGATCAGTGGTGAATCCAGTAGTGTATAATTTTATCCCCTCAAAATGATCTACTCGTTCCTTCATGTTCACATGAATCTAGAAGAGCGTGTATATGCTAGCATCAATGGAAAAAGCTATTTTGAACAATGGAATCTTTGGATATAAAATGAATATAATGCTATAATAGGAGAGGGATAGTGCAAGTGACTGAGCTTGGCATATGCAATTTCTAACGGGATTTATTGCGGGAATACAACACAAGTGTACCGAGAGATTCTATAATCTACCTTCTATGAAGAACACAACCTACAAATCTAATGGATTCAATCTAAAAATGACACTACTCTGCTCTAAACTAATTTTTATAAACAACAATGAACAAGATTGGAGCAAGAAGATTGAATGGCTTCTAATAACAAAATAAAAACTAGCATGGACGCAAACATGAAAACAAAATGAGTTCTTAACAAGAAATTGAAAGACTAAACAATGGAAATGAGAAGTTGAGGGGCCATTTTATTGAAAACAAGCTGGCTATTTATAGATTTCACATTCACCCAAAGGTAATCCCTATTAGAACTCTTTTACGATTAAAAAATGAAGAAACAGTATTCCGGGAACATAAAACATTAATACAAGCTAAGGTGGGTAAGAAAAGTTGGTATATGTTGAAAAATTACATAAGTTGCAATCAAAAGAATGTGCTTTGGAAAACATGTGAAGGACTTCTTCCCTGAGCAGGGTGGCGGTTACTGGGACCACCGCCCTGGCAGGGTGGTGGTTTCGTTACTAAAGGTCAAAAAGCTTAGAAAAAGAAAGGTAGAGGATAAAGCAAAGTACACAAATCTTAAAAAAGATGCTTGGGATGTTAACATACACTTGGAAAGATTTCCTAGATTTCAAACACCTTGTGAGGTGACCTGTATCATCATTGGGGCATATGTAACATCATTCTAGTGGTACAGTACCCTACAATTTTGGGTACATACATATTGCCCCCTCGGAGAAGTGTTTTAACCATGAAGAGGTGTAAAATGGTGGGTCTAAGTATGGTGGTCCCAAAATGGGAAGCTAGAAATTATACCTGACATGCTCGTGTGTCAAAATGTCACCATCTGAGTTCCCGCTACCTGTAAAATGGAAAGAGGACTCAAGTGCAGATAGATAAAATAAATCGAAAAATAAATACTAAATTAGTATGAAATGAGGACTTACCATTTACGGGGATGAGAACTTACCTCCGTTGGCATTGCAAACCTAGTGAAAGGGGCATTCAAAATGAGTCATAACACCGTATATATATAAAACGGGCTTATTTTCCTATTCATTTGTAAATGTCGATTTGATAGTTTTTGAGCTCTGGGACCCACGATATTGTTTTTAATGAGAGTATAGCTGAAACGTTCATATCAAGATAGTGATCATGCCTCGTGAGCAGAACCTAGACCCACAAGATCCCAAAGTTAATTCCTCTTGATTTAACATTTTTGCACCCAAAATGTTAAAATGATGAAATATTTGTTGTGTGGGGGTTATTTTTAGAAATTTTAGTTTTAGATGTTTCTCTTGGGGCGCCTAATGGGTAGGCTTTTTTCAGCTAAAATGGTCAAAAAAATTCATTTTTAAGAATTTCTAGGGCTGCAACCTGTTTGTAGTCACGGGACAGGACCGCCACCCGAGCAGGTGGTGGTGATTACAGACCGCCACCTTTTAAGGTGGTGGTTTGAACCACCGCCCCTTCTTGAGGGTGGCGGTCCTCTACAGAGTGTTAAAAAATGCTATTTTGAGTTTTTTTTTGAATTTCTAGTATTCCTACTTGCTTTAATGATTTTTCCAATGTAATCTTGGCACTAACTTTCTTCTTTTTGCGTGTTATTGGGTGTTTTACAAAAGAAGGAAGAGTACATTAGATGGAGCTTAGAGAGGGAGTGTGATTGGCTTCTAGTAGTGTTAGATGCACTCTCTCAGGCTGAGCAGGATACTCTCCAGAGGGTAGGTATATTGAGGATCACACGGGTCCCCCACATTGCACCCCGCGGTCATATACTATGTGACTTATTTTCTTACTGGGATTCAGATCGGAACACCTTTCGATTTCCAGGTGTTAGGGGTGAGTGGACTATCACCCTAGAGGATGTCTACTACATTTTGGGAGTCCCGATTATTGGGAGGATACTTTCATTTGATACAGCAATATCTAGAGCTCAAGTGACTCAGTGGGCTACCTATATGGGAGACACGCGATTGTCTCCGCTAGTTCGAAGAAGGGGTTGAAGGTCCGTTTATTCTGGCTTGCCCATACCTCGATATGTCTGGACATTATGGGCATCCTTGTTTCGAGATTTATCGGGGACAAGGGAGGGGATAATTTTCTCTATTACTGGGCCCCCATCATCACACAGATTGAGGCACATGGTTATATTTATGCTTGGGGAGCCGATATACTTCATACCACCTATCACAACTTATACGGGGTGGTTTCATTATAGGGACAATCACCGAGCCATCTAACCTTAGTTATGAGCTAGGTCTATTAGCGCATTATCCCTTATGGGAGAGGCGTAGAGGTGGAGGATCCTGGGGCCATGAGGGGAGCTAGATGGATAGAGATGATGGTGCTTAGAGCACCTCACTAGCAAGTTACTTCCCCGACTACTAAGGATATGGAAGCCACACTTTATCGAGGCCATGACGGGGTTGTGGGGTGAGGGTTTTGGGGTGAGGAGAATAGTGGCGAATCCAGTAGTGTATAATTTTTTCCCCTCAGAATGATCTGCTCATTCCTTCATGTTCACATGAATCTAGAAGATCATGTAGATGGTAGCATCAATGAAAAAGGTATTTTGAACAATGGAAGCTTTGGATATAGACTGAATATAATGCGAGTAGGAGAGGGATAGCACAAGTGACAGAGCTTGGCGTATGCAATTCCTAGTGGGATTTATTGTGGGAATACAACACAAGTGTACCGAGAGATTCTAGAATCTACCTTCTGTGAAGAACACAACCTGTAACTCTAATGGATTCAATCTACAAATGACACTACTCTGCTCTAAACTAATTAATATGAACAACACCGAACAAGAATGGAGCAAGAAGATTGAATGGATTCTAATAACAAAATAAAAACTAGCATGGACACAAACATGAAAATGAAATGATTTCTTAACAAGAAATTGAAAGACTAAACAATGGAAATGAGAATTTGAGGGCCATTTTATTGAAAACAAGATGGCTATTTATAGATTTCACATTCACCCAAAGGTAATTCCTATTAGAACTCTTTTACCATTAAAAAATGAAGAAATAGTATTCCAGGGAACATAAAACATTAATATAAGATAAGGTGGTTGAGAAAAGCTAGTAAATGTTGAAAAATTACACAAGTCGCGATCAAAAGAATGTGCTTTGGAAAACACGTGAAGGATCGCTTCCCTGAGCATGGTGGTGGTTACGGGACCACCGCCCTAGTAGGGCGGTGGTTTCATCACTAAAGAGCAAAAAGCTTAGAAAAGGAAAGGAAGAGGATAAAGCAAAGTACACAAATCTTTAAAAAGATGCTTGGGATGCTAACATACACTTGGTGAGATTTCCTAGATTCCGAACACCTTGTAAGGTGACTTGTATCATCATTGGGGCATATGTAACATCATTCTAGTGGTATAGTACCCTTTAATTTTGGGTACGTACATATTGCCCCCTCGGAGAAGTGTTTTAACCATAAAGAGGTGTAAAACGGTGGGTCCGAGTATGGTGGTCCCAAAATGGGAAGCTAGAAATTATACCTGACACGCCCGTGTGTCAAAATGTTGCCATCTAAGTTCCCGCTACCTGTAAAATGGAAAGACGACTCAAGTACAGATAGATAAAATAAATTGAAAAATTAACACTAAATTAGTATGAAATGAGGACTTACCATTTACACGGGGATGATAACTTACCTCCGTTGGCATTCCAAACCTATGAAAGGGGCATTCAAAATGAGTCAGAACACCATATATATATAAAACGGGCTTATTTTCCTATTCATTTGTGTATGTCGATTTGATAGTTTTTGAGCTCTGGGACCCACGGTGATGGTTTTTAATGAGAGTATAGTCAAAACGTTCGTATCGAGATAGTGATCATGCCTCTGCGAGCAGAACCTCGACCCGCGAGATCCTAGGTTAGTTCTTCTTGATTTAACGTTTTTGCACCCAAAATGTTAAAATGATGAAATCTTTGTTGTGTGGGGTTATTTTTAGAAATTTTAGTTTTAGATGTTTCTCTTAGGGGGGGTTCCTAATGGGTAGGCTTTTGTTTCAGCTAAAATGGCCAATTTTTTTCATTTTAAAGAATTTCTAGGGCATGCGACCTGTTTGTAGTCGCGGGATAGGACCGCCGCCCGAGCAGGTGGCGGTTCTGTAACCGCCACCTTTTAAGGTGGTGGTTTCCTTACTGTGGTGGTGGTCCTCTACAGAGTGTTAAAACAATGCTATTTTGAGTTTATTTTTGAATTTCTAGTATTCCTACTTGCTTTAATGATTTTTCCAAAGCATTCTTGGCACTAACTTGCTTCTTTTGCATGTTTTTGGGTGTATTACGGAAGAAGGAAGATTACATTAGATGGAGCCGAGAGAGGAAGTGTGATTGGCTTCTCGTAGTGTTAGATGCACTCTCTCAGTGAGCAGGATACTCTCCAGAGGGCAGGTATATTGAGGATCGCACGGGTCCCCCACATCGCACCTCCCAGTCATATACTATGTGACTTGTTTTCTTACTGGGATGTAGATCGAAACACCTTTCAATTTCCAAGTGTTAGGGGTGAGTGGACTATCACCCTAGAGGATGTCTCCCACATTTTAGGAGTCCTAATTATTAGGAGGAGACTTTCATTTGATACAACAGTATCTAGAGCTCAGGTGACTCAGTGGGTCACCTAAATGGGAGACACATTTTTCTCCACTATTTCGAAGAAGGGGTTGAAGGTCCATTCTATTCCTAGCTTTCCCATCCCTCTGATCCATCAGGCCATTATGGGCATCCTTTCTTTGAGATTGATTGGGGACAAGGGAGGGGATACTTTTCTCTATTACTGGGCCCCCATCATCACACAGATTGAGGCACATGGTCAGATTTATGCCTGGGGAGCTGATATACTTAGGACCACCTATCACGACTTATACAGGGTGGTTTGATTATAGGAATAGTCGCTGAGCCATCTAACCTTAGTTATGAGCTGGGTCTATGAGTGCATTATCCCTTATGGGAGAGGCGTAGAGGTGGAGGATCCCAGGGCCATGAGGGTAGCTAGATAGAGATGATGGTGCTTAGAGCACCCCACTAGCTAGTTACTTCCTTGACTACTGAGGATATGGAGGCCACACCTTATCAGGCCATGGCAAGGTTGTGGGGTGAGGAGACCTTTACTTTGATTTCCTACTCTACTACAGGGCAGCTTGTGGACAAGATGGGGAAGGTAGAGACACACCCCTTTGATCGAGTGCCTCAGCAGTTCGGCCTTGCTTACATTGACATGCTTCCCCTAGTGGTGCCAGTGTTTAGATCAGTTTGGGAGGCTAGGGGAGGTCCTAGAGGCCGGGGTTGGATTGTTGTTACTCTAGCGCCCCTATTACATCCAAGAGGGTGGTACACACTCGAGAGAGAGCCAATGCTTCTCAGGCACCTTAACTTCAGATTATCACCGGTCATGCCCATAGCAGTGATGACCCCATTGATATAGAATCTGAGATTGAGGAGTTCATAGGGGGAGAGATGGAGGAGGATACCAAGGACATGGAGATCAGTGAGTTGGGTGGGCAAGAGGACACCGATACCGAGTGGCATGACACTCGGGGGAGATCCTATAGGCCGAGAGGGCGAGTAGAGCGCAGAGAGGGTAACACTAGTCTTAGAGGAGTTACTTTCTCAGGACCTAGGTGGAGAGGACGAGTCCGTGGTAGGACACCATGTTATCCTAGACGTAGGATGGGGACACCGATTAGTCACGGCATTCATGGCAGTGCGGATCCCACGAGATATTTCTTGGAGGCCTAGAGATCTGAGTGAGTTATCACTTTTCCTTTGATATTTATTTTAGCTAGAATTGCCTTAGTTGCTACCTCTCTTTTTGTTCATCCTTGGTTTCACCTTTTGATTTTTTTCTAATTTTTTTTCTCCTTTTCTTGTAGAGACCATTGATGAGTGGCGAGACTTGATTCACTAGGTATGTGCGACACACCGATGCTTTGCATGGAGAAGACTCGTGTTGAGCTATCTGTGGATGTAGGGGAGCCTTTAGCAACCAGTAGGCATACTAATGTTTTTCCCTTATATCGGCATCTTGCCAAGATGGTGAATTCCCTCCATACCAAGGTAGCTGGGTATAGGGCTGCAGAGTTCCTGATGAGGAGGAGCCACTCTCATAGTGAGACTACAGCTATTGTTTGGGACCGCGAGCCCTCAGTGCACTCAGAGTGCCGGCGTAGCCGGAGTCCTAGACGTGATCGTGTACCTTTTGAGGGATCCCATAGGGATTGAGAGGCCACTTGGCTCTTTTTGTAGTGACCTTTGTTAGGTTGTTTATACAAGTATTTTTGTACTTTCTAGGCTCATTGAGCATTTTGACCATGCCTAGTGCATGATGGCATTGTATATGAAACCTGATTTGTATATATATATATATATATATATATCTTTGGATCTAGACTCTTGGTATCTTGAATTTTGTGACTCATTTTCTAAATGTGTTTTTAGATGTTTTTAGAATATTTTCTTTTCATGTTTCCAGAATGTATGCAATGGACAACAAATGATAGTAAATAGAATGTTTTACTCTATATGTTTTTGTAATGTTGATATGAGATGATACTAACATATGGTAGTACTGAACTTTTGAAATCTTTGGGAAATGTTTGTAATTCCTTCTTATATTGGAAAAATGTGATGAATGCATAGTGATAAAGAGATGAACTTGCCCCAATCCCAAATCCACATAATTAGTAAGATGTGAGGGCTCAACACCAAGAATTAGGAAGGGCACAAGTTGTATGATTTTGATTGAATGGAATGATGAGAGAAAGACAAACCAAGAAAAAGAACCAAATTTGGACCTACACACCCACCCTACTCAGATCTACTACGATGCTTAGAAGGCCGCTTAATTTTTAGTTTATCTAGACTTAGATTCATAAATGGTAACCTGGTTGACAAAATCTGGTTTTGAGGATTTGATCTCTTTGGAATTTGGATGTTTGGATATTTTCTTTCTTTTAACATAATTTGACTTGTGTGTTTAGCATACCAAGATTTGTTAGTTTGTGTGATTGGACCCCCCACACCCTACCTCAGACCACTAGCAAGAAGCATGGGTTTATCACCAAAGGCAATATCTGGTGAGTAAGGGCACTCCTTTCCTTTCCCAACCTCACATCACTAGTAAGAGATGTGGGCTTATCACCAAAGGTTGATGGGGCAGAGAAGTGTGTAAAATAAAATATTTTGTTTACTTGGTGCTTTTGATTTCATTTGATTTTGACAATTTTGATCTATAAATTTGGGATATCCTTTTGTTCCAAGAGATTTTAAGAGGGATAGATGTGACACCAAGAAGCTTCGTAATGCGGACCATGGGCAAGAACAACTTCACCTAGTAGAAAGAAAGAGCAAAGCCAAGTATGCGAGATCTTGGTATGGTTTCCGTCAATGTTTTCTGTTAAACCGATGAGAATATTTGAAAATATTTGATGATGTTTGAAGAGATGTGATATGAATATTTTTACCAATATCATCATAAATTTGTAACAATTTTTTAAGAGTAAGTTCCTGAACTACCATTTTTTTGAAATGGATAGAATGAAGCAGCTAAAAGACTAATGCAATGTAGGTAGCTATAATGTACTAGCAATGACTTTGACGTTTTATGTGTAAAACCGCTTAAGGTGCAAGGAATTGATAATTTCACCAAATTCCTCACCTTCTAGTGTGCACAAGAGATATGCACCATTTTCGTAGTCCTTCATGACTCGGTATGGGCCCAACCATTTGGGCCGGAACTTTCTTCCTTCACCGGTTTTCTTATCAATCCAGTTGTCTAGTCTTAGAACTAGATCTCCTTCATATATTTCTCCTCATAGACTTTTTTGTTATACTACCCGCACATTCGGTCAAAATAGGATTTTTGCTATTGTTCGGTATTTAACCTGGCCTCATCAAGGATTTCTAGTTGAGAGAGGTGTGCCTCCCTATAAGCTTCTTCATCTAGGATCCCTTGTAATGAGATGCAGAGACTGGGTATTTCAACCTCAAGTGGGAGAACTGCTTCTGCTTCGAATACTAGCGAGAATGGATTTTCTCTTTTTGGTGTTCTTATTGAGGTTCGGTGGGCCCACAAGGATGGATATAATTTTAAATGCCAATCTCATTTGTTTTCCTTTATTGTTTTGAGGAGAATAACTTTCAACATTTTGTTTGTCGCTTCAGCCTGCCCATTGGCTTGAGGGTAGTAAAGAGAGGCTGTGTGATGGTTTATCTTGAACTTGCTACATAACTCATGAACCTCATCATTTTTAAAGGACGTGCCATTATCTAAAATAATGACTTGTGGGACACCATACCTGCAAATAATTTGTCTTAAAATGAATTTGGCAATCACCAAGTCTTGTATACAAGTGGTGAGAGGCATGGCCTCCACCCATTTGGTAAAATATTCTGCTATGATTATAAAATTATGGCCATCGGTTGATGAGGGAGAGAATTTCCCTATTAAGTCTAGACCCCAAGTGGAGAAGGGCCATAGAGTCAGCTATTGGTTGTAGGGATTGTGCTAGCATGTGAATCTCATGAGAGAATTCTTGACATTTGTGGCACTTACGTAAAAATTCCACTACATCATGTTCAAGAGTGGGCCAAAAATAGCCCATCCGATGTATTTTGCAAGCGGTGGTGTGACCACCGAAGTGGCCCCCACATATCCCACTATGGGATTCATGAAGAATCCTCTTGGATTCTTCTATGTCGACGCATCTTAGAAGCATGTCGTCGAAGGCTCTGCGATAGAGAACTTGGTCTAAAACAACATATTTAGTGGTAATAATGTGTAACCACCTTCTTTGTTGTGACGTGGCACTTTTTGGGTATGTATGGTCCATGATAAAATTGATGATATCAGTATACCAGGGACATGTAGAAATGGGGGGTCTGGTTTCGACAAAGTATACACATTCATCGAGAAAGTCTAGATCTACTAGCTTGCCTCCATCTAGTGGATTATCAGCTAACCAATCTGTAATGATTTGTCCTTTAATGAATTTTTGGTTTACGAATGTTAACTCAAATTCTCCCATTAGGGTTATGAAATGGCCATCCTTTTGAGATAAAGATCCTTGTGTGAGAAATGTTCGAAAATGGTCTGTCTTTATAATGACCCTTGTTTCCTAGTTTAACATGTAATGTCTCAAACGTTTTGTTACAAAAATTATGGCAAGGCATTCTCTCTCTACTTGTGTGTAATGCATTTCATAATCAAGCAACGTTCGACTAATGAAATAGATTGTGTGTTCTCTCTGTTATCATTGTCTTATTGAGCCAACATGCGAGGCCAACAAGACATGAGTGGCTTTTGAGTATAGGATCGAAGAAGGGGATCGGCTTTGGATGAATTGGCATGGGTGGTGACAACATGAAGAACTTAGCTGCTTTGAAGGCCTCATTGTAATCTTCAGTCCAATTGACACTATAATATTTCTTGAGTAGATTGTTGATTGGATGAATGGCAAAGCTTAAATCTAGGATGAACCTTCAAATTGCACCGAGTTTCCCAAGAAATGACCTGATTCTAGACTCATCCGAAGGTGGGATCATTTCGAGAACAACCCATATTTTGGCTGGATCAACATCAATCCCTCGTGAAGATATAATGTATCCTAGAAGTTTGCCTCTGTTACACCGAACACACACTTCTCTGGGTTTAATGTGACACCATACTCAATTAGTCATGAGAGGATGATACGGAGCACTTCCGGATGATCACAACATTTCTTGGCCTTGGCCAACAAGTCATCCACATATGATTCCATAATTTTATGGATAAGATCATGGAATATATAAGTCATTGTTCACTGATACGTAGCGCTGACATTCTTAAGACCAAATGGCATGATAGCATAACAATAAGTTCCCCAAGGAGTTATAAATGTGGTTTTGGCTTGATCTTGTTTAGATATTTTAATCTGATTATACCCGAGAAACCATCCATGAGGGAGATCGGTTTAAATCAGATTGTTGCATCAATGATAACGTCAATGGATGGTAATGGGAAATCATCCTTGGGACAAGCTTTGTTAATATCCCAAAAATCTATACAAATGTGTATCTTCCCATTATTTTTGAGGATGGGAATGATATTAGACACCCATTATGAATAGTCAATGGGCTTGATGAATCCTACTTGGAGAAGTTTTACTACTTCCTCTTTTACCATGAGAGACACTTTTGGCTTCATTGGTCTTGACTTATGTTTAATTGGCTTCGCATCTAGTTTAGTGACGAGATTATGTACCGCAACTTGTGGTGCGATACATGTCATTTCTTTATAGTTAAATGTGAAATCCTTTTGATGTTTTTGAGGATTTGGGTGTGTATTTCTATTTCTTCCGGAGTTAACAAGGATCCCAACTTCAAAATTCTTGGTTCTTCCTCCGTTCCAATGTTTATGTCAATGGTTTCTTCTATCAAAGAAGTGTTACCTTCTTCAAATTCAGGTGGGGATGGAGGTAGTTCCAAGCTTTCTCCATTTTCTATCTTGTAGATATCGAGATCCTTCTATGGAGGAGACTCTACCATGGGATTTCTAAAGTAGGAAGAGGAGTGTGGTATTACGGAAAGATCAACTATAGGGTGAGCAAGGTGTACCTCTGAATAGGTGTTTAGATATTCGAGAGTGACTTTATCATTGTCAACATGATGTAAGATAGAAGATTCATTCTCATCTGTATGTATTAGAAGAGGGTTCGTTGACATTTTCTTCACCAATGGTTTAGTACGAATTGATACCTTGAAACTTGTATCTTGGAACTCATTACTTGGGGTAAAACATTAGAAGTGAGGTTGCTATTGAATCTGCAAGAAGGTTCTATTCTCGTGGGATTTCCTCAATGGATATGAAGTCAAATCCTTTGCTTAGATCTAATACCTCTATTTTATAGAGCTATAAGTTCTCAGCTCTAGTCTCATATACTTCAGAGACTTGGTTTACAACTAATATCGAGTCTCCTAACACTCTGATGTTATTAACACTGATCCTTTTGGCTATGAGGGAGCCAAGGAGGAGGGCTTCGTACTCAAAGTGCCATTTTTTGTACATTCAAAGTTTAATTTAAAAGAAAAAGGTAGGATCTTTCCCTCAAGAGAAGTAAATATCACACCTACCCCATCTCCATAGAGACATCTAGCTCCATCGAAGTGGAGAGTCTAATATTTACTAGGAAAAATGGATGCTAGGGCATTCTTTGCATCTGTTTCTTTTGTTTTGGTTACTTCTACAATGCAAAGTAACTCTGTTGGAAGAGAACTAACTCCTAGGGTACATCCCATACCTGTGGAATCAAATGGTAGGAAAATTGGTCAATCTTGTTCCAAAGAACTTGACAATTTTTGCATTAGTTCCTAGTGACATTGTTTCTACAACGTTAGATTCATCCTTGAGGGTTGGGATACCCTTGACTAGGTTCGTAATTTCTAGTTGTTGTAGGTATTAATTTTTCTTCCGGTTTTTATTTGATTGGTTTGTTAAGTTGATTTGTCAGGAGTTCAAACTCAAAGTGAACGCCAGGTCTTTTCTTCAGGTCTGCTAGGTGTATGTCAAATGGTTTTGGGTCACCTTTTGCTATGAATATCTTTCCTAGGTGTAAGAATCTTATTTCCTGGAATAACATAGAAGGGATTGCTTTCATGCAATGTATCCATGGTCGACCGAGAATCATATTATATAGTTGGTTTCCTGATCTATGATATAAAACTTGGTGAGGATTGTCTTGGGTCCTAAGGTGACTGGTAGTATTATAGTCCTAATTGAAGTAGCTTTAAGGTTGTCATAACCTCTTAGCATATTTCTTGTTGTGGAACAGTTTGTTTCTCCATATCCTAGCTTTTGAAGGAAAGAGAAGGGGACAATGTTAACTACTGGCCCATCATCAACCATTGCACATTTAACATAATTATTGTAAACCCACACCTATAAATGCAATGCTAGATCTCCTTTATGTGCAATTTCAACATTTGTTGGCATTTTTTTATGTTGAATATAAACTTGGTATCCCTATCTGGCTGCCCTGGAGGGTGGATATCGAAGTCTATATGGTTTACTTGTGTTTCGGGAGGTGGAGTGATGTTAATTAAATGACCTAGACCTAGTGCTTCTAAAAGAGAAGCCCTATGGGAAGGATATTTTTTCAATAAGTCCAAAAAGGAGATGTGAGAGAAGGACTTTGTTAAGTCATTAATTAAATCATAAGCACCTATGGGTTTTACCCACATTTGTTGAATGTTATCTAGCTCTAGTGGATAGATTGGATTTTGTTGAGAAGAATATTCTCATGCTCTTGTTATGGCTTCTACATGCAGCTCAGTATCTAACTCTACTAGACCAACTATCTTGGTTCATGGCTGATTTCCTAATTGTGGTGCGACAAGTGGGTTTAGTGAAGTTGAGGCTTCATGATCGTTATTTCCTGTCATTACACCTTTGTTCATCCCATTTGGATTTAATTTATTATTGTTATTGTGATTTGGAAGTGGATCATTGAAGATCTTAAGAGGTGCGTTTTGAGGGGAAACTGCCCCTATGAAAGTATTTGGCATAGGTGTCACAGAATCTGTTAAGAACATATCTATGAAGAGTTGTCTTTGTTCTTCTGGAAAACGTTGCATGAACTTATTGTAATCGCGGCAAGTCCTAGTGTCATGGCCTTGAATTTTGTGGAAACCACAATATGAGTTGGGATTATAACTCCTAGGTTGTTGGTTTGGCATGTGTTGTGGTCCAAAACTCTGATTAAACTATTGACTATTAGGATTAAAGTTTTGCATTTGTTGCCTTTGGTTTTGGTTTTGATATCCAGTTGAGTTTTGACTTGGACCCTGTGTCTGGATCTTCTATTTTTTTGTTGTTGTTGTCATTGGGGATGATTAAAATCCACCGCATTGATTGTTGGGGTAAAATTGTTGTTTCATTGATTGTTAACTGGTGGTGGAACATTTACAATGTTTACTTTTTTAGTTTGGTCAGTCACTCCATTTGTTGTCACTCCACGGTTTTTGTTAAGGATTTTAGGTCCTTGATTGGTGTTTGTGGTAGTAGGATAAGTCGTAGTGTTTTGGTTGGGGATGATTAACCTCCCATTTGTTCCATATGTCTTATGACCACTATCTATTATAGCTTGATCTATTCGGAGAGCGCTCTCGAGAACTTCATTATAAGTTCTTAGTGGGAACTTCTAGACTTCTTCCTTTATCTCTCTGCTGAGAGAATGAAGGAATAAATCACATAGTTCCATCTAATCCATGTTTGGAGTGCTTGCTGAAGAATAGAGGACTGTATGGCATCTTTGGATGAAATGAGCAATGATTCATTGTGTTCTTGTTTAATATGCAAGAATTCCCTGATTCCTATTCTCAACAATTTGTTCATGTCAAATGCCTTGATGAACTCAAACAAGTTGTTTAAATGAATGTATTATGAATGTATTGAGGCTTAGGTATTTTGTAATACCAATTGAGGGCGATACCCTCTAAGTTTTGGGGAATATTTTAGCAACAACTCCATCGTAAGGGAGAAATTCTCAAATGGTCGTGGGATAGGCCTTCATATGTGCATTCAGTCTCCTCGACTTTGTACTTGGGTAGATTAGGGAGAGGTCTTGGAAGCATGAAGCTTTGTATAGTGAATTCTAAAGGTTCTTTCAAATATTCTGAATAAGTCCCTATTGCATAGGTTTCAACCATTGATGGTGTTTGCTGAGGGGGTGGAGGTGGAATGGGTTGTTGATATGGCATAGCATATGTATTTGTAGGGGCATAAGGAAATCCTTGTGTTTGAGAAAACATACCGGGAGAAGAGAACATATCTCCCTGTGGTGATTTGGAATACATGTTTAAGTATGGAGGAGCATTGCTCAAGAATGGGTTGTTTTGTACTAAACTGGGAGGTATTATATTCTCAACTAGAGTGGTGTTAGAAAATTTGGTTCTAGTTGACATTTTTGTAAGTACTAAGGAGGCATACCCAATGTGCCTATTCCTATGAGGAGGTCTACTTGGCTAGGATGATGTGGAGGATTGGGAGTTCCTGCCTGCATGAACTATGAATTTTGACTTTCTTGAGAAAGTTCCAACCCTCTAACCTTCTCAACTAAGGCTGAGATGACCTCGTTTGGTGAAGACATGGTATTTTTCCTTAGTGGCATTTGTTGTATACCTTGAGGTTGTATAGGCATATGGTATCCTGCTATGAATTGATCGGTGCCCTGCCAAGTTTCACCGAGGGCATTTCCTATAGGTGGAGGAATGGGGGTGTTTTCTTGGAATGAGACCTCGGGTTGTGTTTGCAAACCTCCTATAGGTGGGTACATATTTTGAGAGTGTTGTTCACTCCTAGCATAATGTGCTAAGTATTCATCATCTAAAAATAGATATGGATTTGACTGTCTACTAATTTGTGGTCTAAGCAACACCTGAGGAGATGAACCAGATTCTCCAGTGAGCATCATGTTGTTTGAGCCTGAAGGCTCTGGTTGTTGCGTTTGAGTGAGCTGATCTAACTCCTCTATTTGGAAAGAAGAACTATATCTAGTCCTTTGAGGTGGAGTTTGTGTTGAAAATTGGTTAGTTGAATAGTTGTCACCCCATGCTGAGAGCGAGGGTGATGGTTGTCTATTTAGTTGATTGTAGTATGCTTCAAGACCTAGGAGAGGTCTACCATATGCATCGTATCCCGACATATTTGGGGGTATATGAATACCCGTAGAATAATGGGAAAGAGTGAAGGTGGATGAAAGAAAAGAAAATAGAAAGAGGAATATTAGTTTGATTCATGTTGGGTTCACCAATTTTGTTGGTGAAGCTGATGTGAAGGCTAATGAGGTGGAAAAGACGAAAAGTAAACTAATTGGAAGAACAAGTAGAAATAAGACTCGAATCAGAAGGTTGAGTGTTCGTTTCATGTTGGGTTCACCAATTTTGTTGGTGAAGCTGATGTGAAGGCTAATGAGGTGGAAAAGATGAAAAGTAAACTAATTGGAAGAACAAGTAGAAATAAGACTCCGAATCAGAAGGTTGCGTGTTTAATTCATGTCGGGTTCACCAATTTTGTACGATGGAAAAGTGACCAACGAGCATGGGAATCGACAAGTAACTCTTACTCACACCCAATCTCTTGAGGTCGTGTCGAGATAGCCAGTGGGGATGGAATATACATGGGGTGCAGATAAACTAGTTAGGTAATCTTATGTCTTCAACACGCAATAATGGGATCTACGAATCTAAGGCAAAGAAGGCCCTCCTAACCTGAATCGGTGTGATAGATCGTTCGGCGAGGATAGTTGCATGAAGGTTCCTATCAATATTGAGCTCTGTCATGATCCAATCTATGGGTTATGAGATATGTGGAAGATGACCTATGGGTGCTTCGTATATATCTCCCGACAAGGTCATGAAAATGGAATGGCTAAATGTGTAGTGGATCTTTTGGTGTTTTATGGACAATTCTGGTCTAGTCCGTAATTATTTAGCTTGATTAACTACTACGTTTAATAATGATAGTTGTGATATAATGTATGGTGGAAGTGGAGAGGACCTAAACACCAAAGCATTCACAAGCTGGTATCAATATTTGATTGATTTGTAGGCCTATTGGGTTTTGGGACTGTGGATCACAATTGTAAGTTTGTGGTCACTTTGTGGACCTCTTATGGTCATATGAAGAGTCAACCCCGATTCCAAGTATCCATTAATTTTATGACTTTTGGCCTATATGTTTAGAACTAGAAGTTGCATGATTTTCTTAGAGTACCTAACAAGTGTTTCGCAACTTGGATACGTAAGATAGTGTCTATATCAATGAGGAGGTCTCCTGCATCGGGTGTGAGACTAATGGATCAGAATCGAATGTTTTCTCTCTTTCGTGTCCTTCTACGGTCATACGGATATCTATCAAGGTAGTCTATAATTTGGCTGATTTGACCTAAGAGATCGTGTGTCCTTTGTCATCTTCTATGTTTAATCCTCTTAGTTTTGTGGTGATTTCTTGTAGGTCTATTGTTGTTCGGAAGACTGAATTCGAGATTTTGGTCTATTTCAATTAATGCTACAACAAGATTGGGTTGAGCCATGATTGTCTCAAAATGTATTCCCTGGGCTCCTAGGTCCGTGATTGTCATACAAGATCAATATAAACCAAACTAAAACGAAATAAAATAATTATGTAAGATATATCTATAACATATATATAATCCTCTATTTTTGTATTTTTGATAGAGTTTTTAATAGAATTGAAAGTGTAACTAATCTAATAACAAAATTAAAAAAGCAAGGTAGCTCGGTGTAGCTACTTGTCTCGTATAGTTGTGAGTTTACCCTAAATAACTAGATAGCTGATTAACTTTAATTGAAAGATTCTTGATCCTACCTCAGAAGTGAGGAATGAATCATAGTTTCTGAGAAACTATCAATCCCCACAGCTTCCCTAGCAATATCGAGAATGAAATTTAACTAAAATGAAATATTTTACTACTCTATTTGATATGTTGTAACTAGAACTTTGAAAGATAAAACTTGGAATTTACATAACGGTGGTGAATCCAAGAGTGTATAATTTTGTCCCCTTAGAATGATATCCTCATTCCTTCATTTTCACGTGAATCCGAGAGAAGAGTGTGTATATGCTAGCATTAACAAAAAAGGTATTTTGAACAATAGAATATTTGGATATAGACCGAATATAATGCGAGTAGGAGAGGGATAGTGCAAGTGACAGATCTTGGCGTATGAAATTCCTAGCGGGATTTATTACGGGAATACAACACAAATGTACCGAGAGATTATAGAATCTACCTTCTCGTGAAGAAAACAACTTGTAACTCTAATGGATTCAATCTACAAATTACATTACTCGCTATAAACTAATTTGTATGAACAATAATGAACAAGACTAGAGCAAGAAGATCGAATGGCTTCTAATAGCAAAATAAAAACTAGCATGGATGCAAACATGAAAACAAAATGAGTTCTAAACAAGAAATTGAAAGACTAAACAATGGAAATGAGAAGTTGAGGGGCCATTTTCTTGAAAACAAGCTGGATATTTATAGATTTCACATTCACCCAAAGGTAATTCCTATTAGAAATATTTTACCATTAAACAATGAAGAAACACTATTCCAGGGAACATAAAACATTAATACGAGCTAAGGCGGTTGAGAAAAGTTGGTAAATGTTGAAAAATTACACAAGTCGTGATCAAAAGAATGTGCTTTGGAAAATGCATGAAGGATTGTTGCCTCTGAACAAGGAGGTGGTTATAAGACCGCCACCCCGACAGGTGACGGGCACTAGATCGCCGCCCGATAGGGTGGCGTTTCATCACTGAAGGTCAAAAAGCTTAGAAAAAGAAAGGCAGAGGATAAAGTGAAGTACACAAAGCTTAAACAAGATGCTTGGGATGCTAACATACACTTGGTGAGCTTTCCTGGATTCCGAACACCTTGCAAGGTGACCTGTATCATCATTGGGACATGTGTAACATCGCTCCGGTTGTAAAGTACCCTACAATTTTGGGTACGTACAAGATCCTCCAATGAGCCCCAACCTTTCACGGCTTTAGCTCATGCCTTCACAACATCTGCTACCGTATCATTTGAAAGTTTAGAAATCCCTAGGATACCACAAGAAGAACATGATCTACCATTATTCATCACAGTCTATATCGATGACACCTACGTCCGTCAAACTATGATTGAAAATGGTGCCAATATTAATATCATTTCTTCTCATACCTTCAATCAGCTTAAATTTCCCAATACCATTGTTGCCAAGTCTCCTACCATTCTTCATGGCTTTAACAATGTTGTCACTCCCCCATTAGGAATGGTTGTTCTTCCTATCCGTGTCACCATAAACTCCTCCATGAAATTTTCTACATCATTGAAGGAGAATTCCAATATAATCTTTTACTGGGACATCCTTGGATTCACACTATGCATTGTGTTCCATCTACTCTTCATCGTTGTATCAAATATGAACATGAAGGGAATACTTATGCTCTTCCCCCTTCCAAGACATGTCACATGATCTACAGACCTAAAGATGTCCTTGTTCCTAAAACCAATTTTTCTCCTGATGCATCCACCAGTTCTTCTGTACTTCCATCTACCCTGCCTCATAAAAATTCTTCTGATCCTATAACACAAAATCTTTCTTTAGGGGAATATCAACTCCTCACTCTCAATACCCTTCCTTCTCCCAATCACCTCAGCCACCCTGATAAAGCCCCTATGTATCAATCGAATGTTGGGGAAATTGTCTCGTTTGGCCCTTCTTCCCTCAAAACCAATTTAGTATATGGCAGCCTTGATCAACCTTCTTCTCACACTAAAAATCATTTTCATGCCAAACAATATACTAGGTGATTTTAGATTTCTTAGTAAACCATATTTTGCTCACACATACCTCTATCATTGTGCATGGAAGGGGTTTGGTTTGGGGTGCTATGAACAGGGCCCTCATGGTAATATCTTTTCTCAATCCCATAGAACATGTCAAAAATTTGGTTTGGGATATGACGATCCCACCATACACCCTCCTGGAACATCTATGTCTTCTCCCATTCATATCGATTCATCCATTTCTTCTCCATCCGAATATACTACCGATTCAGAACATATTTCTTCTCCTTCCAACTATCCTTCTAGCTCAGATAATTATTTTTCTCCATCCAATTATCTCACAGATCCAGATCAAGATGATATGGTTCCTATTCCCCCTATTTTTTTTATTTCGACCATCTTTCTCAAACTAGTGACTTATCAAGCCAAAAATGAAACCCAGTCTTTTCCCCTTAAATATACAAAGATGGTAGAGGAATATTCCCCTATCATTTACATTCTTCAATGCGATGATGACACTTCCATTCTCTCTTACATGGGAGCCAAAGGTTCTCAAGATCAGAAAACTCATCTACCAAAAAATCCAATCTCTTGAATGAATCCACTATCAAAATTACTATTGGAGCACCTCAGGAGCACCACATCCTTAAAATAGGTTAGTCTTTGACACCTCAAGAGCTCGAAGCCTTCACTTCATTTTTGTCCAAACATAGCCAAGCATTTGCATGGTCATATTTGGACATGCCAAGTCTTGACCCCTCCATTGTTGTCCACAACATTGTTGTTATCCCCAATGCTAAACTAATTAGATAGAAGCTTTATCGAATGCATCCTTGAGTTGCTCTTCTTGTGAAAGAAGAATTACAACGTCTCCTATCTACCAACTTCATTATCCCCATTGATTATCCCCAATGGGTTTCTAACATTGTACCCATTGTAAAAGCATCTAGAAAGCTTCGTATATGTACTGATTTTCAAGATCTTAACCTCGTATGTCCTAAAGATGATTTCCCTCTTCCAAGTATTGACCAACTTGTAGATCTTACAGTGGGACATGAGATGCTCTCTTTAATGGATGGTTTTTTCTGGTTATAATCAAATTTTGATTGCACCTGAAGATCAACACAAGACATCTTTTATCACCCCATGGGGTACCTTTTGTTATCGTGTCATGCCCTTTGGTTTAAAGAATGTTGGGGCTACATATCAATGAGCCATGACATATATCTTTCATGACCTCTTACATCAAACCATAGAGGACTATGTTGATGACCTCTTAGCAAAATCTAAACATAGATGTGACCATCTCTCAGTTCTTGAGACACTTTTCGAGCGTCTCATTCATTTCTCCCTTCACCTCAACTGAAAAGTGTGTTTTTGGAGTTCTTACTAGAAAAATCCTTGGCTTCATTGTCTCTATCAGAGGCATTGAGGTTGACCCCGTAAGAATCCAAGCTTTTAGTTATTATACATCATTGTATATAACCATTCTATGACATATCTCAGATTCATCTAGTTGAATCTAATTCGTCAGACCTCTAGTATTCACAAATTTTTTTATTATTTATCCAAATCCATTACTCCCCTTGATCTTTCTAAAAATGCTAAGAGATATTTTATCCAATGTGCTACTCATTATGTAATCCTTGGCGGTATTCTTTACAAGTGCGGGTTTGATGGTATCCTTCTCCGATGCCTTCAATCCCATCACAACATTATTTGTGGTAAGCATTTCAGTGGATTATCTGTTGCCAAACGTGTTCTTCGTCTTGGCTATTATTGGCCTTCTCTAAATCATGATTGTTGTGAATATGTCAAGAAATGTCTAAGATGTCAACAACACTCTAATCTTATCCATATTCCTAGCCAGGCTTTACAACCTGCCCAAGATTTATGGCCCTTTTCACAATGGGGCCTTGATCTTATTGGTCTAATAAATCCTCATTCATCACAACAACATCATTCTATCATCACTGCTACTGAGTATTTCACTAAATGGGTGGAGGAAATCCCACTCACCTCTACTAAATCTGGCCCAATCATTAATTTTATATATCAACATATCATTTTCCGCTTTGGCATTCCTCATAAACTTATTATGGACAATGGAAAGTCCTTTAAAAACAAGGACCTTAAAAAGATCGGTGATACATTTAAGATCCAACTTAGCTTTTCTTCCCCATATTATCCTCAAGCTAATGGCCAAGCTGAGGCCACTAATAAAACTCTTTGAAATATCTTGGCTAAAACTATTGATCGAGTAGGATGAAATTGGCATCTCCAACTTCCCTTTGCTTTGTGGGCCTATCGCACTAGCATTCACACTTCCACAGGAGCTACTCCATTTTCTCTGGTATATGGCTCTGAGGCCATTCTTCCCCTTGAAGTTCAAATTCCATCTTTATGTGTGTCTCTTTGACTTCATTTCTAATGAAGATTATCACCAAGAATGTCTAATGCAACTTGAGTTATTAGATGAGCGTCACCTTCTTGCTCTTGAGCACCATCATGTCTATCAAGATCATATCCAACATGCTTATAATAAACACATCAAAGAGTGTGATTTTAAAATAGGTGACCTGGTTCTAAAATAAAATCAAAATGTCACTACCTTAGAAAGAAGCCAATGGGGAAAATTTTCTCCTAACTGGATCGGACCATATATTATCACACATAAGTATGGGTCTGGGGCTTATCATTTAGCCTCTCCTGATGGTAAACCAGAGATTGAACCTCTTAATGCATTGCACTTACGACCATTCTATTGTTAGTACACACACTTATGAGTATAGTCTTATCTTTAGACCATGTCTCCACCATTATCCACTTCCATCTATCATGGTAATGATATGAATTATGTGGTCTACTGTCACTACTTTTATATGACCTTGAATATGAGTACCACAAATCTACTCATAGCATATTCACTATGGATAAGTTCTCCCATTTTGTGAGAACCCCATGATCATTACATCCATCACCATCTCATTTTCCTATTGTACTCATGTAGAGGGTCTAGGGGTGTCTCTTGTACATTCATTCTCCCCTCCTAGGTGGTCTACCTAGCTATCCCCACTCTTCCCTATGAAAAGATACAATTTGTATATGTGAAAAGCAAGATCAAGGTTATCAAAATAGACTGATCCCTCGAAGGACAACTGTGCATACAAAAAAATGCAAATCAAAGTCAAAAGAAAAATCAAGAGAAATAGACCGATCCCTCGAAGGACGGCTATCATATATATTATTCTTGCCATCCATATTATGTATAAAGTAGACCATACCCTAGAAGGATGGATACTCTTTTATTATGGCATTTGGAAGGTTTTCGCATTGATCAGCCTTCCTTTTAACAGCATTCCCAGAAAGCTTCCCGCATTGATCAACTTTCTTTTATTCTATTCTTCCCTTTCCCAGAGCTGGGGCATAGACTTAAGGAATACCATCTTTGGAGAACCTTCTTCCCATGTACAAGATACATCTCCAATTCCTTTTTCATGTTGGCATTAGGATTATGAGCATATTTCATCCATATCTTCCTCTTGGTCTTATGATATAATCAAATCTCATTAGTTATGTACTAACACCTACTATTGGCTGCAAGTGCAATGCTTTGAGTAGTACCTTTTCTTGTTTACCTCTTGTCTAGTTAAAAGCATAACTTTCTTACATGGCCCTTGCTATGGTTATGTGACACCCATCTCATCAAAATCATATTTTATTACAATTATAATCAAATTTTATATCGTAAAATCTACATCCGTATTTTTTTTTTAAGGATGTCCCCTATCAATATCCTCCATGAATCTATGAAGTTTGTTACTGTTTCTACACACTCTCTTTAATACACTATTCAGTTTGGGAATTCTACTTGATCTCCATTGCAGTTTGTGAATTCTACTTGAGATTATCTCTCAAGTAGCATCCATTATCTGGAAACTTCTCATCCTCCACCATGACCAATGTTATCTTTCTCCATCCATTCTTTCGCATCATCCTTCTCTTCTCTACAATCACCCACCAATTTTATTTTTCATCGCTCTTATTTTTTTTGTCATCTGGCATTGACATCATCTTCTTCATCATCACAAACCTTTCATCCCCATCTTGGCACATCTACATAATTCCCCGCGCAACACAGAAACCCTACTCGAGGTAGACTTGTCATTCTGGATAAGGTCTCATTTGTGATCATGTATGTTGACCATTTCTTCCTCCTAGCCCTCTTTATCAACCTAATTTTATCCTAAATTTTTCCTCATCTAATTCTCCACTACTCTTCTCACCCACTTTGTCCTTCTCTATTGTTTGTTCGATACTTCACGTGTCATCCACCGGCCATTATTTTTGTGTTTTTCTCTTAATATCCTTTTACTGCCATCTATTTTATTGTTCCATTTCCTTTTCATTATTCTTTTGGCTTGACGATCCTACTTAATCACCCATTCCACATAGGTTTCTTAATCACAATGCATCTCTTTCTTAAGATCCTGCCGCTGTAGAAACTCCTTCATTGTTTTCCATTCCCTTCAATGCTAGAAACATCTTCACTCGTACAACTTATGCTTAACGCTCTGACATCATCACTCGTACAACATAGGCATCCTAATTAAGAATTATCCTTACACTCTCCATCTTACACTACATACATTCCTCCATCCACTCATGTCACACTCCTTTGTTTCCTTGTTATTACCTCCTTTCACTTCCTGTTCTGTCTTGGTATACATTGCTCAGTATTTTCATCATTCTTCTTCTTCGGCTTGGCGATCCTACTTAACCATTCCTATGGCATGGCGATCTTACTTAAGAGTCTCTCTTAAGAATGATTTGTCTCCTTTCCTTTCCTCTTTCCTTCATATTCCCATCATCCGTATTTTTTCTTCATTCCCCAAAAACACATCCTCTTCCTTCTTTTTTTCTCACAAAAAAATATCTCAAACTTCCTCAAATATCATCTCCAACATCCCTCATTTACAATCTAGCTTAACTACTTCACACCCTCTCTTACTATGTCTTGTTTCTTTATATTTAATTTTGTCATCTTCATCCACATCCTCATCCATTACATTCTCTCCTCGCCTTTATCTTCTTACATATCGTTAGCTCTCCTTTCTTTATTCTTTTTGGTCCATTTTCTAGAATACTTCCCCATATCTATCACCATATTTACTCATCATTATCATTGTTCATCTAACATTATGTCATCATCAGCTTCCATTCTCACACTAAGAATTATTGGTGGACTTCTCCTAAAACTCATTTCTCCCCATTCTACTAATACCGGTTCACTCTTTTTTACCTCCTCCATTTTCTCTTCCTCCTTTTTCCTTTTGTGCCCTCTAATCATTATCGGAGGATTTCTCCTAACATCCCTCTGTTGGTATTTCCTTTTCATCTTCCCTTCACCTTTTTCAATATCTCTACTGTCTTCATCACATACTACCTTTGCATCATTTTATTTGTTGTCCTCTCCTCCTTTCTACCCCTATTTTTCTTTCATTTCATTTGTATCATCTTCATCTCCTCTTCTCCTCACACTTTCATCTTATTTCTCCATTGATAACCTGACTCACCAGTGTTGTCCCATATTTTTAATCATCCCATCATCCACATACATTTCCATGCATTCTGTTTCATATTCAATTCCCTTCCTATTTTGGCTCTATCATCTCTTCTTTCCCTCTTATTTTCATTTTCCCCATTACTGAACTTCTTTCTCTATCACCCCTATCTTCCTAGCTCCTCATAGTGCCTTTCTTTCTCTTTTCCATTCTACCTCCTCCCCCATCTTCTTTAACTTCTTCATTTTCTTCATCTCCTGCATCTTTCCATCCTACTATACATATTCATCTCTCCAATCATCCTTCTCTCATATTGTTCACAACTTCTCTTTCTCAGTTTTGTCATCTCTTTCATGATCCATTCTTTCTCTCCCTCTATTTTGATCTCCATCTCCCTTTCATCCCTTCTTATATCATTTTTTTGTCTTCTTATTTGTCCTTCATCATTTCTTTCTTCCACCATTTCTCCTCTTTATTATATTTGTTGCTTCTTTACTATGATATATCTTCATACATTCACCTTCCCTTCTAATCTATTTTCCCTTCTCATCTCATCTTCTTCTTGTTTAGACTTCCTCCTTCCCTTCTTCTCCTCCTCTCTTTCTCTATTTTATTTTTCTCTAGGTCCCTTGTACCTTACCTATTTATTTCCCCCTTATCTTTTTCCACTACCCTCTTATTGAATGTCACTCTCTCTCTCTTTTGCTTTCATCTATCTTCTCACCTCTCTTATCGTCCTTCTCTACTATTTGATCCCTCTCCTCTACCATGTCTTTTCTACCCCAACCATGTCTGCTTTCTCTAATCTCTATCGTTTATCATCCACATCTTTCATCCCATCTTCCTGGGACATTTTTTTCTTGGAGGATACCATAACAACCAACATCTATCTAATTTTGTACTCTTCCATGAATATTTTCTCTGCTTTTGTTTTGTCGCAAAAGTATCTTGACTTCTTATCCTACTTACCAAACAAGTAGGATTGCTTTTATCTTCTAATTTGCTAACACTTATGCATCTTTCCTATGAAACATGATTACCATCATATTTATCACATCTTTAGGGCATTTTATCTCAGATTTCTATCCTATCTACTCATCTTGATTATTCCATCTATGTCTTATGTTGGGGCATATTTTCATCCATATATTTGTCAACACATATCACTCACTTTGTGTCCTTCCCATGCCCTATGTTGGGGCATCATTTTATTCATTCTCATCCATTTTTGGACGCATGAATTTTCACATGATTCCTCACAAAAAGTATTGCACACATCTTTCACATTTAGTTGCACATATTTTTATGTTTTCCTATGACCCATTGGTCATCTTGGTTTACATCCATACTACAGTGGTCTTCACCCACTCACTGGTATGTAGAATGTTATTTTCTGTCTCCATTGAAACCGTAATTTTCCTCTCTGTCGATGTGATATTGGAGTCACCGCCTTATTTTTTATTTATTGCAATCTTTTTTTTGCCTAAGGAATATTTCCTTTGGTCACGTCTTCATCCATCTTCGACACATCTTTCATATAACCATTTTAATTTTTATCTCGTGGCTTACTATCACAAAACACTAAACAAAAAGGGGCAAATGTAGATGCGTATTTTTTGGTATAGCACCCGTTAGTCATCTCACATTCACACTACTTCCATTCTTGCATCTCTTTCTCTTAAATTAAATGAAATCCTATCCATTTTCTTAATTAATTATCAAATGGGCTCCATGTAGACCCATTTGATAATTCAAATTTTTGATATTATCACCATCTTCCACAAATTATTAATCCATGAGTATTGATATACCCATCCGACACCCTTTTCTTAAATTCAAAAGGTGGAATCTATCATCCCACCTACCCAGTCCCACATGTTCCCCACTTAAGTCAAAATTAGTTCCCACCTAAAAATCAACCTCCACCTAAAAATTTAATTCCCTCAAATTATTAAATTATTAACCCCACCCATGAAGTCAATAATTCACAATCTCAATATCCGACAACAAATCCAACAAATCAATAGTTAAAGTGAGCACATGGCTTCACTATTACACCTAACCATGTCCCCACTCCACATCACACCTTTTCTTTTTCTCACATCATGAACCCTACCATCAAATCAACTCTTCATCATGTCCTCTTAATCAGGATTGCTTTTACAAATTATGATTATTCGTTAATCCTCTATTTTAATCCGAATTCAAATTATAAATATGAGCCTTCTCCCCCTCAAAAAAGGGGGAAGAAAAATTCAGGTGAATGTTGTGAGATTTTAGTCATTTTATAATATCATTATTATTCTATCTGGGTGATAGCACATAGAATTTCCATGAAATTATTCTCGTGATTTGGGTTCATATGATGAGATTCATGTTGCACACATCAGATCAGTAATTTTTTTGCACACCGGTACCATCCAGGTTATTTTATTTATCAATTTGTATGTCATCTATTTTGGATGCTATTGTACTATTATTATTATCACATGGGGGTTGACAACCACCGAGGAAGTTAACACTTCCCGGATCTACTTTGTCAGGCAGCCCCCACATAAAATCTCTAATCATTATTTTCCTAGTGTATGTGAACTGTAGGTTTGTTAGGATCACACTAAGGAGTCCGATATCAACTTTGCACCGTATCATCCATCGCCATCTCCAAGGTACTAATCCCTTGTATAATTGACGTTATTTAGTGTTTCTTGATTACTCGTACACTCATCTAGACAGAAGCTGGAAACAAAGATTAACATGAGGATCTACAAGAAGAGTGGTATTCAGAAATGCATTTCCCAGAAAGTGACATTATGGGGCAAGATTAGGTGTTGCTTTTAAGGAAGATGATTTTTTATGATTTTAACTATCACTTGGATTCAAACAGCATAACATTGAAATTGAGTTTATTTGAAGAACGAGTGAGAGGACCACAGATGATAAGCCCATTTATGATGATAAGGGATACCAAATTTTGAGTAGCATTGGATCCCTTCAACTCTATGAGCTCCCTATTTTGGTAAGCCTAAGTGACTTTATCAGTGGCTTATGTCGTGAGTCCATGAGGACTATTTCTATTTTGTGGGAAGAAGGATGTGCCTTACCACACACTTGATTGGAAAAGTTAGTAACCTCTAGATTTTGGGCACGTGTAAATTGCAACTAATATAGATGACAATGGTGGGGTGAAGATAAATTCCACAAACTTTAAGTATCAACAAGAAGGGTGTGCTATGGATATCACAAAGCTTATGACCATATTTTTAGAAAGGTTGTGTGATTAATTACAAAGTTGGGAGTACAAGAATGGTGGACACATGTGAATAAGATATGGCTTCACATAGCGAAGAGGATGGATGAGGGAACTACTTACAACCTTGTTGGATTTATCGCTGAATAAATTATAGAGAAATGTGTATGGGAGAAAATATAACCTTTAGAGCTATTCTACTTGTAATTATATTATCGAAAGTGGGGTGCCAGATGGGTAAGATGAGAAAATGTGAAAGTTCCCCCGAAAGATAATTCACCTATGAAGATATTCATTGAATACACTTGTGATGGGATTAATAGTGCATGCAAATTAAGGGTGGATAGATGGTATAAATGGATGCAAGAAGTGTTTGGGTAAGAGTGGCACATTCGTGAGTGAGTTACCCTCAAAGTTGGAAGGTAAGCTAGAGTTTTTGTGTATCAAAATTTTTCCTCAATAGATTCTATTTGAATGATGGAACAAAGATTCCTTGGTGTAAACTACCATTTTCTTTTATAGTGTGATATTTCAAGGCATTAATGAATAGGTTCTCGGAGAGGTGTGCAAACTAAATTTTGATGTAGAAAAAGTATATTTTTAATATCATACGTTGCATAAGATGTATGTATTTCCTAGAAAGGGCTCATATGTGGAAACAATGATATTGTATGATATCAATATCAACTCCAATACTTTGGCATTTGAAAATTAGGAGGCCAAAAAAATTATATTTACCGCAAGCCAAGGATGGTTGATGGGAAGTATGTGGAGAATGATTTAAAGATCCCTAAATCACCTAAGGGAACACAAATGGGAGGGAACAAAGATGACTGTGAAGAGACTCCTCCCCTCATGAAGAAGAAGAAGAATACTAGAGGAGAGGAGAAACGTAAGGAAACCGGGAAAGTTGCAGTAAGTACGTATGCCGCAACCCCTAAGTTACCAAAAATACAAGTCTTAAAAAGAATATGAGTATGGAGAAGAAACCCAAGGTGTTTTCAAGATAAGAAACCGAGGAGGAAGATAATTCTAGGGAAGATATGGCTCACATTTCTCCACTAATCTAAATAATGGAGGATTCAGATGAGGAAGAACATTGCATGCACCATGAGAAGAGCCCAAAGTTAAACAAAGAAGTAGATGGGATGGAGAAGAAGGATGAAGAAGGTCATGGTGAGCTTGATAAGGAAAAATATGTCTCGTTAATGTGTAATAAATGATCTTATTTTACTCTCCTTTTTATCAATTTTGACTACTTTTTAAATCTAATATAAGTTCACGGTGTATTTGTCCATGTTTTTTTGAATTTATTTATAACATTTAAAATCTCTGTAATTCCTAACAAAGTGTGTGGAAATTCAGTTTTTGTAATAAAATAGGTCATAATCAGTCAAAAGAATGAAGTATGAAGCAATCAGCATGTTTTTGGGAGCCTTGGCTTCAATACGACTTAGTTCCGGAACTTCAAGACTTAGTTCTGGAACTCCATCACATAGTTTATGATCTCTATCACTTAGTTCTGGAACTCTTGCATTTAGCTACATAACTTTCATGGTTAGATCAAGAACATTCCCTTTAGTTCTGGAACTTCTCCAAAGTTTTGGAACCAATGGGAATCTATTTATTTTGATGACATCTAATGATAGAGAAATCAATGAGCCTTTCAATCAAGAGCAGATCAGAAGATTTTTGATTCTTCATACTCAAAGATCTAGGGATAACTTATCAGACAACTATACATCCAACAAGGTTCCAAATTCAACATCTATTTTGGGCATAATTCGGTTCCATCTGAATTAGTAGAACAATTATGGTTGTAAATGCATCTTTGAATGAAATATATATATATAAAGACTTGTAGATAGATTTAGAAAAAGAAGAAGAAGAGATAACATATACATACATATACATAGAGATAGAGATATAGAAAGATCCAATACATTTTTGTAAGACAAAATATTTCAGCAATAAAATAGCCACTTCGTTTTGAGAGAATATCACTTTTTCAAATCTTGATTCAAGGTGGAGTAAGGGCCCACTCCTCCAAGAACCAGGATTCTTGTTTTATTGGTATTTATATTTCTAAATAAAATAGTGTAGATCTGTTAATTATGTAAATGCTTTTGATTCTTTAAGTTGAACTTTGTTTTATACTTGTCCCTACAAGTGTTATAGACTAGATTTTCATTTCCTTGCAAGTTTTTCACAAAATTTTTAACTGTGTGTTTATTTCCAAGCAAAGTGTGTTTACTTTTGCATTGTGTTTTTATTTCTAGCAATCTATTTATTTTTGTATGTGTGTTTATTTCCAGCAATTCATTCTAGTAATGAGTTTTTATTTCAGAAAGTTTCTTACATCATAAAGATAATAAGGCTTTGGCCATGGAATCCTAAGGACACTACAAAAACATAGAAAATAAAATAACAAATATCTAGAAATAATTACTAGATCACTAGGATTTTCTTGTTGCATGTAGCTTTGGAAACACCCTTGGTTTGAATATGACATCAACAAAGAGTTGATTAAAAGAAGAGAATAATTCCACCCATCATTTTTGGCACCATTGTTGGGGACCCAATAGTTAGAATTGTCTAATTAGGTGTCAACAAGAGAAACAATCATACATCTAGTAATTGAAGAATCTTCCCTACGTCATCATAAGATTTATGAGTAGACCAAGAGACTCCAAGGGTAGAATCCTCCCAAAAATGTATAAACAAGATTCATCAACATCTTCTCTATCAAATAAGGAAGTTGACCAAGAATTAGAAGCACCATTGTTCATTGTTAGACAAGAAGCATAATTACCACCTTTGGAATTCTTAGATCGGTCAAGATAAGAAAGTGGAACCTTCAGAAGAGGATTATATCCCAAGACCTGTTTAGAGAAATTTTTGATTCACAATTGAGTAGTCAACCTCCTACTCTTGACTTTTCACCTTCCCCAAAGAAAATCACATACCACATTGATTGGGAGAAAAATCTATAAGGTACTACAGAAATGACACGAGAAGTTGAAAGAGAACCTGATAGGACCTTTACTTATCCAATTTAGTTGGATGATGATGATACACCTATGAAGAATATTTCACTTGCACATTTACCCACATTTAGAGGAATGTCATCTGAAGATCTTGAACAATTTTTGTTTGAATTTAAAGTATTGTGTCAGACTTATGATTACAAAATAGATAATCATAAGCTCAAGTTGTTTCCATCTACCCTGAAGGATGTAATAATGAGGTGTTTTATGGGAATAACATCTAATTTTATTACCACTTGGGCACAAATGGAAGTTTCCTTCCTAGAAAAGTATCAAGACTATTGTAGAGGGAGGAACAGGAAGGAAGAATTTTTCAAAATCAAGCAGGAGGAGGATGAGAATATGGAAGATTATTTAGACAGATTCCTCTTTATAAGTAAAAGATGTGGATTTTTACTACAAGAAGAGTTAAGCAAAATCATTTTTCTTAAAGGTCTGGATGATGAATCTAGGGAAGCCCTTGATTTGATGGGAGGTGGAAACATTGATCAATTAAGAATGAATGATATTAAAGACATTTGTAGAAGTTATTCAAGAATAAGGGGTGGACCTATAAATGAAAAAAAATAAAATTCTGAACTCAGATATGAAAAAACTGATGGATGAATTAAAAAAATTTAAAACAAACATTCTAGTTCAATTAACCTCCATCATGGATGGATTACAAGATAAAGAAAATGCTAAAACTAAACCATTAGCTATGTATTGTCTTATATGTAAGAAGAAGCATGCAATAAAAGACTGTCCTCTGGATAAAATAGAAATGTGTCTTATCTGTGAAACTAGGGAACATGAGAGTAATGTTTCTTCTCTTCTTCCATTTATTAAAAATCATCTTAAACAAACCAACACTCCATCTACATCAGAAGAAGTAAATTTTGTCCAGAGATAACCTAACCAAGGGTAGTTCATGCCTAGTTGATTTCCTAACCCCTGGATGATGCCATGGGAAGCTCAGACAATACCAAAAAGTTGGGGACAACCACCTTGGGTCCCTAAACCAACATGGAATCCTCAGGATTGGTCAGGACAATCTTGGTATGCCCAAGGACACCAACATCCATGGTCTAGTCAAGGTAACCGAATGCTTGGTCCCAACCTAGGTGGATCCCTAACAATTATGATCAAGGAGGACATATCCCAATCGAATCAACAAGCCATAATAGGTTCCCGAGCAAAAAATTCATAAAATGAAAATGTGGTTCAAACATAAATGTCAAGATAACCATTGCTAAACCCATTAATAAACAAACAAATTTTGTCTATCGGGTAGAAACAAGAAAACCAATGGATCTAAATGCCATGGATTGTAAATATATTCAAACCAGATCTAGAAAATTAATTAGCAGTCCACCTGTTATAATTACTGAAATGATAGAAGAAACTAAAACCCCTAGTGTGGTTGTTCCCAAGAAATATGAAAAATAAAAATATAAGGAGTCAGGTAGCAACTCTACTAAAACTCCATTCCCAGAGAGATTTAAAGAAGTTATAGGGACCAAGGAATCTGAGTTGGTGCAAGAGTTGAGGAAATTAAATATTGAAATACCATTGTTACAAGCAATCAAGGACATTCTAGAGTTGAACAAGTTAATCAAAATGCTATGTTTAAGAAGACCTGGAAGGAAGAAGCAGTACCCCAAGACTATTAAAGTATATGGGAAAAATTTTGATTTATTAGTAGGAAAACTCTTGCTTCCCAAATATGGAGATCCTGGTAGCCTTGTTATTTCGTCTTTATAGGGAATAAAGATATACATAATGTTTTGATTTATTTGGTAGTAACTATAATCTGTGATAACATTAGAAACTTTGAAAACATTACCATTAACAGGTATCCAACCTAATAACACCATATTGCAGATGGCAGACTAGTTTGTAGCAAAACCATAAGGAGTTATTAAATATGTGGCGGTTATGGTGGAGTCATGGGAATATCCAATGGACTTCCTTATATTGCAACCAAAAGGTAAAACACTTAGTTATCCCATTATTTTGGGTAGACCATGGTTAGTTACAGTTGTTGCCTTAATTGATTGTAGATCAGGTGATATGACTATCTCAAATGGTAAGAATTCTAAGAAAATTTCTTTATACCCCTCTACATGACCTTTTATTGATAATCTAGAGCAATTGTGGGTTTCTAATCCTAACACTAATAAAAAAAAAATTGTCTTCTTTGGCTATGATAACGTTGCAGGATCACGTACATGAGATGGAAGATATGATTAATAAAACTTTGAATGAACACCAACTATCCTTGGAACAATCTTGGTTGGTTTCAAAACCTACAAAATTAGTTTTGGAACCTACGGATTTAGTTCGAAACCATCACGTTTAGTTCGGAAACCTTAGGATTTATCTCTCAAACCACAACAAAAGCGATCCCACACAAATAAAAATAATATCACTCCAGAGGAATGGGATTTATCTTAGGGAGGATCAGAAATAGTTATGGAATCAGTAATTTCAGTTTCAAATATATTAGGAAATGGTGAGGAATGTTTGGGAAATAGTAGTGAAGAGGATTTTTACCGACAACAAGATAAGTATCATAACTCTTCCTACTGTCCTTTGTCCTGTATTCTTTCTCAAGGGAATTTTGGAGATGTTGCTACATATCATATGTTATTACCACATCCATGTCCACTAAAAAAATTAATGGAACTCTTTCAATAAATTATTTCATCACACATTTGAATCAAACATGTTGAGATTTAACTGGGTAACCTTTTGAACATTAATAGTTGGTTGAAGAATGATGAAGAAGGTAAATTGTTTGATGTTCTTAAAGATCATACTAGATATTTTTCTTGGGACTATAGAGACATGAAAGGAATCTATCCAATTATTTTCACCCATCACATCTATACTGAAAACATTAAACTAGTTAGGAAACCTCAAAGAAGGATTAATCCAGCCTTAAGGGACATAATCAAGCAAGAAATTGAAAAACTATTACAAGTAGGTTTTATCTACCCTATCTTAGATATTCAGTGGGTGTATCCTCTTGTAATTATTCCTAAAAAGAATGAAAATGGAGAATTTGTGTTGATTATAGGGAGCTGAACAAAGCCACATTGAGAGATTATTTTCCCTTACCATTCATAGATCAAGTTTTGGACAACCTTGTAGGTAAACAATATTTTTCCTTCCTAGATGGCTTTAGTGGATATAATCAAATTAGAGTTTCTATTGAGGATCAAGATAAAACTACCTTTACTTGTCCATGGGGTACCTTTTCCTATAGGGTATTTCCATTTGGACTATGTAATGCTCCAACAACCTTCCAAAGAGTTGTATTAGCAATTTTTGCAGACCTAACGAATGATTGTGTAGAGGTATACATGGATGACTTTACTATGCATGGAAACACATTTGATGATGCTTTGAAGAATTTGGACAGAGTACTAACAAGATGTGAGGAACACCATTTGTCTCTTAGTCATGAGAAATGTTTAATGATGGTTGATGAGGGGATTGTATTAGGACACCACATTTCAAAAAGAGGAATTCAGGTTGACCAAGACAAAATCAGGATTATTTCAGACTTACCTGTTCCTCAAACCCCCATAGATATCAAGTAATTTTTAGGGCATTTTGGATACTATAGGTGTTTTATTAAGGATTTTAGTAAAATTTCTACCCCTATGTTTAGTTTACTTACCAAGGATTGTGAATTTTTTGGGATGAAAAGTGTCAACATGCTTTTGAGGAAATTAAAGAAAAATTAATCACTACCCCAATATTGAGAGGACCTAATTGGGAGAAACCTTTTCACATCCAAATAGATGCCTCAAATAATTCAATTGGTGTAGTTTTGGGACATAAATATGAAGAAGGGAAAATGTATGCTATTTACTACCTTAGTAAAAATATTAATCCCACTGAAAGAAATTACACTACCACTGAAAAAGAATTTCTTGTTGTGATCTATGCAATTAATAAATTTAGACATTATATTATAGGGTACAAAATATTTGTACATACATATCACTTAACAATTAGATACTTAATGAACATCTTGACAAAGAATACTTGAAAACAATATTTGACACAAAAGATTTGCACATAAACAAGACAAAGTTGCTTATATATTTTATTAATATCAAATTCAAGTATTATAGACAAATGAGAGAGCTACAATATTTATAGATATTGACAGCTTCTATCTCATCCAAAATATATGGAAACAAATCATCTAATCTGACAAAATATGCAGAAATAGCATATTGCCCTAACTGCCCCTCATGGAAATCATCCGGGAACAAAATATGTAAAAGATAGAACATGATCCCACAAACATTGGGATGATAACACTATCACTTAGTTAACTAACAAATAAGGACAAATAATATCTATTCATATAAGTTTAAAAGTATTTAATTAAATAATTTAACTTATTACATTTATTCAAATATCAAATAATGATGAATTAAGCTAAGTTTTATTCATAATATTCCCCCCTTTAATTCAGAATGGTCTCAAGTGAACAAGAGAGAAATTCTCTAAAACCCTCAAATTCACCTCGAGCAAGTGACTTTGTGAAGACATCTGCATGTTGCATATCTGTTGGGCAATATTGGAGCTGGATGTTATTGTTGAACATGTTTGCGAAAGAAATGTACCTGCACCTCAATGTGTTTGGTGCACTCATGAAAAACTAGATTATAAACAAGTTTTACTACCCCTTCATTATCAACATGTAGGATAGTTGGATCTTTCTGTGGTATTCCCAATCCTTCAAGTATATGTCAAATCCATATCGCTTCATAGATAGCTCCCACCGCTACATGATATTTTGATCGTATGGAGGATATTGAAACATAAGTAAGCTTCTTTCTCCCCATGATATCGATCTAGATCCCAAAAAGAATACAAATCCTAAAGTGGATTTCCTATCATCTATGTTTCCTGCATGATTTGAATCTGAATATCCTATCAAGAAGAAGTTATTATTCTTCTTGTATTCTAGGCCATAGTCCATAGTTCCTTTGATGTACCTCAGTATCTACTTTGCTACTTTCCAGTGAGAAACCCTTGGTTCTTGCATGAACCATGAAAGATAGTTGATTGCATAGCTGATATCCGGCCTAGTGTAAGTCAAGTAGATGAGACTCCCGATCAACTACCAATAGAGAGTTGCATTTACTTGTGGTGATGGATCTATTCGAGATAGTTGAAGTCTTGTCTCCATAAGTGTGGAAAATGGCTTACAATCCATCATATTGAATTTCTCGAGTGTTGTCTTGGTGTATTTCAATTGTGACATAAAGATCTGATTTTCACTTTTCCTAACTTCAAGTCGAAGACAATAATGTAGAAGCCCCAGATCGGTCATGTCGAATGATTGTGTTAGATCTTTCTTTGTTGACTCAATCATCCTCAGTGATCCTCCAGTGATGAGTAGATCATTGAAATATACTACAATGATCACTATCTCCATCCCTTGATTTTTGAGATAGAGATTAAGATCGTATGGACTCCTATTGAATCCATGTTGAATGATATGCTCATCATTTTTTATGTACCATGCCCTGGGAGACTGCTTTAGACTATATAGTGATTTTATTAGTTTACATACCTTTTCCTCTTTACCTGTTATGACAAAACCTTTTGGTTGAGTCATGTAAACTTCTTCTTATAAATAACCATTAAGAAAGGTACTTTTCACATCCATTTGGTGCATTTTCTAACCAAATTGTGTAGCTAGAGTGAATATTAACTTGAAAGTTTTTATCTTAGCTATGGGAACAAAAGTATCCTCATAATCAATGCCTTCTTTTTGAGCATATCCCTTAGCAACTAGTCTAGCCTTATGTTTATCAATTTTTCCATTTACTTTGTACTTCATTTTGAAGATCCATCTGCATCCAATTAGCTTTTTACCTGGTGGAAGATCTGTAAGTTGCCATGTATTATTTTTCATAAGTGACTTATATTCTGCATCCATAACATCTTTCCAAGGTTTAGACTGTAGGGCTTCTAAAACTGAGGATGGCTCAATAGTTTCAACAACTTTACTCATTAAGGCCAAATTGACCTCATTTCAAGCCATATTGCGAGTCCTCATTCTAGTGGTAGATGTGTCAGGGACACTATCTAATTTTTCATCTCTAATCATACTTGTATACCATTTAGGCATACTTTTTGTGGTTCCTGTGGGAGGTTGAATTTCATTATCTTCCCCATCATCACTGTCATCATCAAAGTGATTACCATCCTCTATTTTTACTATAGGGATGATTTTTTCATCATGTGAGTGTATGGAAGGAGCATCTTCTTCTTTCTTCTCAAAGAACTCAACATCCCGACTAGTGTATACCCTTCTTGTTCTTGGATTCATAAGTCTATAGCCAAGTGCTTCATCACTGTATCCCAAGAAGATAAGTTTTTCTGATTTCATATCAAGCTTAGTTCTTTGTTTCTTAGGAATGTGCATACTTTCTTTACATCCAAAAATATAAGGTGTGAAATAGATGGCTTATGCCCTGACCATGCTTCCTGTGGTGTTACTCCATCAAGAGTTGCAGTGGGAACTCTATTTAGTAAATAATTTATTATTTTAGCTACTTTAGCCCAAAATGTTTTTGATAAACCTACATCATCAATCATACATTGCACCATATCCATGATAGTACAATTTCACCTTTCAACAACACCATTTTGTTGCGGTGTGTGAGGAGGAGCCATTTGATGACAAATGCCATTTATTTTCAAAAATCATTGAAATCATTGCTGGTGTATTCTCCCCCTCGATCTGAGTGGAGTGTTTTTATTTTCCTACCAAACTCTGTTTCAACAAGGGCTTTAAACTTCTTGAAAGTTTCAAAATCTTGGTATTTTGTAGAAAGACAATATATCCACATTTTTCTTGAAAAATCATCAACAAAGAGCATGAAATATTGAAACCTAGAGTGGCTAGGTCTCATTGGTCTACACAAATTGGTATGCACCAAGTCAAGTTTTTCCTTAGCTCAAAATGTACTATGTTTGAATGGTGCTCTATTTTGTTTTCCTGCCAAACAATGTTGACATTTATCTATACCCTTTTTAGAGGTGGTAAACCCTAACCATGTCGTATCGACAAAGTGTGTCAAGATAGCCAAAACTCACATATCCAAGTCTTCAATGCCATAGTTGAGTTGATGATGTATCCTTGGCTAAAATTTCTTGATCATTTCGTTGAACAAAATCCAACTAAATTTTTTTCCAACATTCAAGATTTTGCAACAATTTTTGAGCTTTGTGACTTATCTCGAATTAGGCACATATTTTTACCGCCTTTACAATCAAATTCAATTTTCTGATTGTGATCTAATAATTGACTCACGGATAACATATTTTTTTGTTAAACCAGGGACATAAAGAACATCTGTAATTTTACAATTATTTTTCCCAAGTGGTAGTGAAATGGAACCAATGCCTTCAACACTGTATGATGTATCATCACCTAAAGAGACATGATTTTTGGTGGGTGTTTTACTCATTGTGAATAACTAATCTTTGTTTCTTGTCATGTGTCGAGTTGCACCCGAGTTGACATACCAAATTTCATTTGTAGAATTGGATACTTCATTTAACTGTGCAGAATAGAGGAAGTCATCATCATCAAATTGATCTTCCTGTTCAACTACATTTCCTTATTGAGTTGGTTTCTTCTTCTAATTTTGATATTTTTTTCCTTGTTTACTCTGTTGTTGGCCTGATTTTGTTTGTTGGTAATTAGTCTTTTTACCACTTGATGATCCTTGTTGGAATGTGTTACACCAATAATTTTTAACTCATGTCCTTTCCGACCACAAATAAGACATTTTTGTTGGTCTTTTTGGCCTTGTTGAGAATTACCTTGCTTATGAGGCAGTTTACTAGAATTCACCTGTTTTTTCCCTTTTTGATTAGAAGTGCGTGTCGCTCTTTATTTTCAATAGTTGAGTGAATAGATTCTTCTTGTTGGAGCATATTCACTAACTCTTCAAAAGTTGTTGTTTGACTAGTTATGTTTAATGTGGTCACAAAAATCCTATAAGAAGGAGGAAGAGCTCTCAATACTATAGGCACAAGTGATGTGTTAGTTACTTCTACTTCCAAAGCTTGAAGTGATGCATGAAAAGTTTCCACTCTTCTCAAAAACATTTCAACTTTCTCGCTTAGTTGCATTTCCAAGTTTAATAGTTGACTTTGGAGACGAAGTATCGTGTTCTTATTTTTTGAATCATATACCATTTTCAACTTGTACCAAGATTATTTTGCTGTTGTGGACTCATGAATATGAGGTCAGAGCTCATCTGAAACACTAAATAAGATTATTAACTTTTCTTTTTGATTTGCATGCTCAAATGTAGCTTGTTGTGTAACATCTGTTGCAAATCTTGTTAATGTACCAGAAACAACAATCCATAGATTTTCAAAATCAAGTTATGCATGAATTTTTGTTTTCCATGCTAGATAATTATCAGAACACAACAAATGGAATTCTGCTAAAAAGAACTTTGGTGTCGTAATTGCAGCCATTGTGAAAATTGAATAGTGAAAGAAGAAGAATTGAACAATTTCTCCCCTTAAAGCATACACACCCCCAAAAATATTATTTTATTTATTTTTGGGCTCCTTTTCAGCCATGTACAATGAATTTTTAGCACTATTGGCCCTGTTACAAATTTGGCTCTGTGGTCGATTTGTAAAAATAAAAATAAAATTTTTGGACTCTTTGGTCTCTTTTCAAATACAAAAAACTTATTTTTGTAATTTTTACAAGATAAATATTTTCCAAATATGATGAAAACTACACCAATACACATAGCTCACAAAAACACACACTTTCAAAATAAACGGAACCTCAATCCGAGGTACCAGTTGAAAGTTATGCCTTTTTTAAATTACAATTTTAATATCTTTCCAAGCCCCTTTCCAAAAATGGATTTTTTTCCTTCTAATTTTTTTCACTATGTCCAAAAAGGAATTTTTTTAAAAATGAACGTAGGTAATGACTTACATGCATGCGTACTACATTTTAGGGTGCAACTGCAGTTCATCCGCTTTGCATATGTGTTATAATAACCCTTGGCCGCACTTTTCTTTTATTGTTTCTCTTTGTACACAGGTATTTCTTTTTCTTGGAGGTAGCGTCTTCTTCCTTCTTCCAACGTAGCTCTTTTATTGCAGGTTGCAAATATTCTCCCCGTTTAATTTGTAGTCTTCATTTTGGATGCAGGCACATTACAGATCATTCAAATATGTGGTCTTCTACTCCTCTAATGATACAGTTCACAAAAGAATCTTCCACGTTTGATTGGATCTACTTTTAAAAAATTCTCAAATACGAGAAGAGGAAGAAGAATAAAAAGTACAGAGAAGAGGAAGAACAAGTAATGTGGGGAGCTTGAAAATCTTGGGTACCCATAGATCAAAAATATTGTATATATATTTTTAAATGCTTCAAATTTAAAAAAAAACACGTACAGTAATTTAAAAAAAAAAAAAACCAGAGAATGAAACAATGTCACCTTTTACAATAGATTAGCATCCAAGTCTGCAAAGGCTTGTGATTGTGCTCCAGGTGTTCTTTAACTAAAAATCAACTATGATTCAGGGTGTGGATCCGGTAAGGGTCGTGAAATGGCTTGGGGCATCTATGGCTCCTCCTAGCTCTGTAATTTCTCTAGATCTCCCTAAACTTCCCTAAAACTTCCTACACTCCTCTCTAGATCAGAATACTACTCTGATACCAAATCTTGACAATGAATACTTGAAAACAATATTTGACATAGAATCTTTGCATAGAAACAAGACGATGCTTGTGTATTTTATTAATATCAAATTCAAGCATTATAGACAAATGAGAGAGCTGCAATATTTATAGATATTGGATAGCTTCTATCTCATCCACAATATATGGAAACAAATCATCTAATCTGAGAAAATATGCAAAAATAGCATATTGCCCCCAATCGCCCCTATCCTTCTCATGGAAATCATCTAGAACAAAATATGTAAAAGATAGAACATGATCCCACAAACATTGATATTATAACACTATCACTTATTTAACTAACAACTAATGACAACTAATATCTATTGACATAAGTTTAAAGTATTTAATTAAATACTTCAACTTATTACATTTATTCAAATATCAAATAATGATGAATTAAGCTAAGTTTTATTCATAATAGAACAAACCAATGGTTGGAGGTAGGATAATTAGATGGTTATTACTTTTACAAGAATTTGATATTACCATAGTAGATAATCTAGGAAAATCTAATGTGGTAGCTGATTTCTTGTCAAGATTGACCACTACAGGGGAGCAAGATCCAGTTAAGGACAACTTTCTAGATGAACAATTATTTGTTATTTCAGTTGATACACCATGGTTTGCTAATATGGAAAATTATCTTGCAACATGGAAGTTTCCTCCTTTCACTAAGAAACAAATGAAGAAGTTGATCAAAACCAATGCACAATTTAAATGGTTAAATGGAATGTTGTTTAAATGTGGTCCTGATTTGGTTTTACATAGGTGTGTGAGAGAAGATGAAATATTTGACATACTCAGGGCATGTCATGATGAACCAAGTGGAGGACACTTTTAGTAAAAAGAACAACTCATAAGATACTTGGCACTAACTATTAACGGACATCTCTGATTTGAAGAGATATATCAAGCAGTGTGATCCCTGTGAAAGGATGGGACAACCAACCTTTACCAGTGAAATGCCTCTACAACCTCAAGTAGTGATTGAACCATTTGAAAGGTGGGGGCTGTATTTTTTGGTCCCTTTAGTCCTCCTTCACAAGGAAAGGATCACATTCTTGTGTGTACTGATTATGTGACAAACTAGGCAGAGGTGTAGGCTTTAACAAATGCCACTGAATAAGTAGTTGTTGATTTCATTTGGCACAAAATTATGATGAATTTTGGTGCACCAAAGAGTATAGTTTCATATCAAGGGTGACATTTCATGTCTAATATGATGCATTCCTTCATAATGTACTATCAGATCAATCATAGGAATTCATCTCCCTATCACCCACAATCAAATGGACAAGCGTTAGAAGTAACAAATAGAAAATTAGAAAACATCCTTACGTAAGCAGTTGAATCAAGCAAGAAGAGATTGGGTAAAGAGACTACCCGAGGTTGTTTGTCATTATAATACAACTTGAAGAATACAATATGGTTTTCACCATATGAGTTAGTCTATGGGAAAATCTCTTGTTACCCATTGAATTTGAATTACAAACATTGAGAAAAAAACTAAAATGGGTATTGAGTTGGATTTCATTTGGCACAAAATTATGATGAATTTTGGTGCACCAAAGAGTATAGTTTCATATCAAGGGTGAAATTTCATGTCTAATATGATGCATTCCTTCATAATGTACTATCAGATCAATCATAGGAATTCATCTCCCTATCACCCACAATCAAATGGACAAGGTAGTAACAAATAGAAAATTAGAAAACATCCTTACAGCAGCTTGAATCAAAGCAAGAAGAGATTGGGTAAAGAGACTACCTGAGGTTGTTTGTCATTATAATACAACTTGAAGAATACAATATGGTTTTCACCATATGAGTTAGTCTATGGGAAAATCTCTTGTTACCCATTGAATTTGAATTACAAACATTGAGAAAAAAACTAAAATGGGTATTGAGTGGATGCAAAAAGAAAAAATTCTTTAACTCATTGAATTGGATGAGTTGAGAATGGAAGAACTTCAACAAATAGAGATAATCCAAGATCAAAGGAAGTGGTGGCATGACACACATATTAAGAAAAGGAAATTCAAGGTAGGAGATTGGGAATTATTGTTTGATTCCAAGTACTAGCAATTCAAGGGAAAGTTGAGAACCAGATGGTTAGGACCCTATCACATTGAGAAAATATTTGACAATGGCTCTATTCATCTACTTCCCATTGATTGTAGTAGAAGGACACTTTTGGTGAATGGACATAAGATAAAACTTTATAGGATTCCTCCTACTAGGGATGAATTCTTGAAGCTGATTGAAGCAGATATGAATTTGATCACATGCAAGAACCTAGTTCTTCCAAAATGATCAAATAATCAGATGTATGGTGTAGAAACTAAAATTAGGTCACACTCCCCTTTGGTCCCTTGAAAAATAAACACCTTTTATCACATTAACCTAGCCATGGCCCACTTTACCCCACTAATATTAATTTAATTAATCTAATTAAATTAATTCAATATCATCACTATATTTATTATTTAAATATCTCAATTTAAATAATATCCACACATACACTTCACCTAGACACCTCACCAAGCCAACTCACCCTAAAACCTATTCTTAGTAAATTATCATAACTAACTAAGACTAACACAAACCCTAGAAATAAATGCCTACATTCCCTCTAACCACATTCTTACATGCTTACAAGAAGCTCCTAGTTTAATCTGTGGGTTAATGACACAAGATCTAAGAAAATCAAGAGGATCTCCATAGTTTAGTAAACCTAGGAAATCCCTCCTTAATCGACGCTGTTAGCCCTAACCGTCACAAGTTAAGCTCGAACCGTCATCGGTTACCCTTTTAACCCCAAAACAACCTTATTCTCAAGGTTGGTAGAAGGTTGGAAAAAGATTGGAAAATTTAGTGAACATTAGCACATCCTAGAGATATATCTCATCTTCTTAGAGTGAATTCCAACGAGAACAAACATCCAAGGAAGGAGATCAAACATCTTTTGCTACACAGCCATCCCAATAATGATCTGATATAACCAAGAAAATAGGAATGTACATGCAGCCCATGCAGAAGCTTTCCTTCAGTTGGTGATCACCTGCAGCCTTCAAAACCTCTCATCAACACCTCCATCCCTCACTCACAGGCATCCAAGACCAGAATCCAAGTAAGTAAATGTTATACTTCTCTGGTTTATTCCATTTCATCATTATATTATCATATTTTGTTTACCTAGCCACCCATTGACCTCCCCAACACTTGCCCCTCCATATACCCATTAAAACCCCGCCAAATCCTACCTAAATCACCCAATACCTCATCCTGACCAACCAAATTCCATTATGCAATCGCAAAGGAGACCTAAATCTCATTCTGTGGCATTCCTTAACTCTATAAGAATTAGCACCGGTTACACCCAACCACCATCAGTCACCCTTAACCGACATCGGTTACTATATTTGCCCATACAACCTAGAACAATGACCTATCCACCTAATTCCGCCTCACCCTCATTCACATGTGATCTCCCGAGACCTCTGTCGGACACCAGAGACCCATAACCATTTATTCGACCTTCTAACCTAGCCTATTAGATTAGATCTATTTTCTTATTGTGTTTTAAGTGAGATACCTAAATCATTTTGAACTACAATAGGATTTACCTTATTTACCACATTAAATTGTTTAATACAGTTGATTGACAACCATCTAGGAAGTATCACACTTCGCAGATCTAGCACACATTAGGCAGTTTAATGCACATATTGTTTAATTCCTTCTGGTGGTCTTGCTTTGCATTACAGGTAGTTCCTCCTAGCCAAAAGGAAGCTCTCACAATCAGCTGTGGATTTAGAAGTCATATGCACGCAACAACCCATTAACCAACATTTGAACAAGTATTCCTCCTATGCCGTTACCCTATTTGTTTCATCAATACTTCAAAGAAACAATCTAGAATCAGGTGAAACATTTTGGCATGCCAGTGGGACCCATCCGGGGTTCCTTGCATTTCATTCATTCCTAGGAAAATTTGTGTGTTTGTTTCCCTTCTGAAAAGCATACACATTAATTTTCTTCCTTGGTAACCCACTTTTTCTTTCTATTTTCTCTAAAGTAAATGTTTTTGGTGTAATTAAAAAGAACCATTTCTTCATGCTTTCTACATTGTAGTGAAAGAGCATCCCTCTTCCTCTTCATCTTTTTGTGTCATCCAACTTCACACTTAGATTTGGAATTAAAAATAAGTTCATTGCATTCTGATTTATCGCATTAGCTCACATTAATTATGGGCAACCTATACGCTGGAAGTCATAACCAGCTGATGGTTGACAAATGAATTGTAGAAAGCACTTTCTTTCTCTTTCTCTCTCTCGAGTCTTACCAAACCTCACAAAAATTGAAAATACACACATTCTTAAACAACATATTACCTAGAAGAAGTTGTAGGTGATCACACGATCATGACACAGTGGGCACCCATCTCGCTACTCTATCGATCCATACTTCAGAGCGAGGCCTGCCCCCACCATAACATACCTGAAACCTCACCTTTTATATCTTCTTCTTCGTAGGAAGCCATCCTCACCAAAAAATTCTATTTCAAAATTAATGTGTTAGTTCTTAAATAGCATAAGCTAAACAAACATAATAGAAAAGGCACTCCTAGGATCATATTTTTCTTAGTGTTTCTACTTGGCTTGCATTTTGAGGTGAGAGATCACGGTCTCTAGTTTTATTGTTCATCCTTGCACTCTCCTCATCACAACTAGTGTATTCTAGCTTCACCTGAGTGTGCTTGGGCCATATCATCATCATTCTTAGAATTCTAGGTCTGATTCTACATCATATTTTCATTCACAACCACTTTTCTTTCATCACTGTTTCAATTTCATAGTATCCATCCTCGGTTACCACTGACCTTCGTCAATTATACCCAACTGACATTAGTTCAAGGTCCTTTTGTTAACCTACCCAAAAGGACATTTTACTCATTTTCTTCAAATTTTCACAATCCCTATCACTACCATAATTCTCATTGACATTGTAAACCACCATCAAATTTGACATACCTATCAGATTTGACCTTCTATCTTTTTTTCACTCACCGACCATTTTCTACAGTGACCAGCAACGGTTACCCTTAACTGACATGAGTTTTCATTAACCGACATCGATTATCCTGTTTCACTTTCCAAGCACCATTTGGTACCTAATCCACTTTTTACCATTAGATTCACCTGTTCCTACTATTTTTTGTGTCATTTACATAGAAGTAGCCCTACTTGATCAATACTGGTTCACATGGTGCTGACCCGAAGATAAGAAAGTGCACTTGTGTTTCATGCCAATTGTCAACCACTCCCACCTACTCCTTCCCCATCTTCCATTTTATCACCAGCCATGGATCCCATCCAACCTATCACTATCGCTACCGAAGATGAGAAGTTCACATGACTCCTTAGCTAAAACCCTGCCACCTTGCAGTTTTATCTTTCCCACTCGTCCACTCGAGATGCCTTGGGTCAGTTGATATATGACATGCCCATATCTATCCCCCTAAATCTTTCTCCCACTCCCACATTGGCTCCATCTAGCTCTATGTTGCCCACATCTACCTTACCCTAATCTTTTCATAGCTAGGTCATATACCCACTATGACTACCATGTCTACAACCTCTGTTACCCCCACCACATCCACCATACCCTCTACAACCACCCAAAACACAACCTCATCTGCCCCTAATGTCTCACACATACCCATATCTACACTACCACCTCCTATGTTAGTTACCCCTACCCCTTTTCGTAACATGGTCCTTTCCATTCAACAATCATTCACCCCCATTGCCACTAGGGTTTCCATGACCCTTCCACCTCTATATACATACTGTCACCACCTCTCGTTTCATCCATTATTCACTTAGGTACATACCCCTGTCTCACCGCCTTCTTCCCAATCAACCTACATGGCATCACCATACACCTGGAGTACCACCCCCATTATATGCCTAAAACCAGTCCTCTCATGCTACAAAAGGCACCCAATCATCACAACCTACCAATGACCTAATCAAATTGATGTTGAATAAGATGCATACATTAGAGGCATCAGTTTCCGGCTCCTATAACACTCTCACCTATGATGAGATTTACAACGAGCCCATCCACCCATGCATTCCTATTTGCCCATACCCTGTGCATTGGGAAATGCCTAAATTCAATCATTTCAATACAAAAGAAGACCCCCAGCAGCATTTACAGTCATTTAAGCATGGGTGTTATCTAATTGCTCATGGTGATGCCTTTCTCTTGAGATCCTTTCCCATGTCTCTGACTAGACCTACATTAGATTGGTATAGTGGGTTACCTAGACACTCCATATTCTCATTCAATCAGGTAGCCCAAGCCTTCTTGGATCATTTCTCTATCAATATCGTCAAGAAGGTTACCATGATCGACCTATACTCCACGTGTCAAGATGAGGACGAATATATCATAGATTTTATCACTCACCGACATAGCTTGATCGACCAACTCAACTTCCAACCGCACAAATAGAACTCATCGAGCTCTTCACACAAGCTTGTGTTAGACATATCTCACCAACCTTGTAGGTCCAAACCTTCCAAACATTTGATGAATCATTCACTATGGCACGAAATTTAGAGATTCGGGCCATCGAAGAGAAGAAAATCCAATTACACAATAATAATTTGACATTCAAGTCGAATGATACCTCTTCTTCTTCTAAACCACAAAATAATTATTCAAAGGCTAAGGGCATTGCTAATGCAGTGGTACTCAAGGCTAGCCCAAGTCATCCTTAAAATCAAGCTACCCCTCATCTAATATCTCACCCGTCAAGACTTTTCAATTCAGATGAGAGCAATGGAAATACACCCCAATTGGGGAACCTTACTCTTCTGTCTTAGAAAATCTTATCAAAGCTAGAGCCATCACTCTTCTACCCATAAAACCACACACTGGTTTTGACCCTGCTCACCCCATGCCCACATGGTATAAAGAACACGACTTTCAGAATTATCATCAAGTAAAGGGTCATAGTGACGGCAACTTCATCACTTTCAAAATATTGTCTAAGAAATGCTCGAGAAATATGAGTTAACCATGGATAATCCTAATGCACCTACCAACCAAAACCTACACATCTTTAAGAAACCATTTCCCAACCATGCCCCTTTATTTTATCAAACCAGTGAGACCTCAACTCATGATACCAATACCGCGAGGTCCACACTATCTTTAATGACATACCTGTCACCTCCCAATTACCTCACATTCCTTCCATAGAGGAAATCATAGCCCGAAATCATCCTTCTGCATCAGAACCAACCTCCCATGTTCCTTCACCCATAGAGTAACATATTTCATCTCCTTCATCACCTACAAAGGAGTCTTCCACTAACATCGAGACCATCTCACCCCTGGCTTCTCCACTTAGAGAAATTTTACCCACAATACCTCCCCCACTCATAGAGGAGCACCCATTACCTCCTCCACCCATAAAGGAGCACCCATCATCTCCTCCACCTATAGAGGAGCTCCCATCATCTCCTCTGCCTATCATAGACCCAGTTGAGATACCATTACCTCTTGGTGAGCATTCTCCATCTCGCTACCCAAAATCCTTGCAAACCTACTTTTGGCTCTCTTACCCACAAAAGCTGAAGCTAGCCAATTTCCCATCTCTAAGACACATTTTATGGGAATTTCCATTAGGTCCTCATCAACTCCACCTATAGACGTGCCATTCTCACATTTGGCTGATCACTTAGATTATGTGGATAGAGCCTTACTATGGGGATGCCTTTTGCTTCCTGTCTCAATACAGATGCAAAGGTCACTTGCTGATACCTCCACTATCTACCCAAAAATATTTTGACCAATCAAACCAAACACAACCACCTCTATCACAACTCCTTCCACGACACCTGTCATAGCTCAAACCACATCCTTACCCATAACCCAATCTATAGCTAAACCCAAACCCACACCTATAACATCATCCTCAACTAAACCTATTACCACTTTAGGGGTCACCCCAACCACCACCTTACTCACCCACATATAACACTAGATTTAGCTACATCCTCCAAAGACAACACCACACCTACTCGAAACTCAAATAGAAGCACCAAACCCATAGAACTCATGCCGGCTTGGCTATGCCAATCACACTGCACCTATCCCATCCATTTTAGGATCTCAGCTTCCCCACATGATCAAGAAACCTCCACCCACTAATAAACCAAAAACACAACCATCCATTCCTTCCTTACAAACCTCTAACCTACCCGGATGCCCAACACGAATTACACCATCACCTACAATATCTTTACCACCCATACCTCCAATACCCTCGCTATTGGTTCACTACCCACCGCACTTCGCCACTGTCTCTCACACCCCAAGCATGACCCACGTCATCTACCTTCACAGCACCTCCATTATCCCCATGGGTAAATCACCCTCTTCCCCCATCTACTTTTCCTTCTAGACCTCGTACACCCATATCACCTTTACCCAAGAAGGTGCAACCCAAAAACAAAACTCCACTACCCCACAATAAGGTAGTTAGAACAACCATACACCCTCCTACCCATCCATCTACTATACCCCACCTAAATAGACATGTCCGACACCTAAAACCATGCCAACACCCAAACCCATAGCTCGACCCACTCCTCATCCTCTAAATACCATTCCTATATAATCAACTAAACCTACACCCAAAGCCACGTTGATTTCCCGTTGTGATCCACTAGCAGTGGTCCTATGCCAACAATTTAACTAACCTCCTTGAGACTTCGTCACACATTACCTCCACTGCACCTTATGACCCCCTCAAACCCAATCCAAAAGGGTTTTATGATAATAAAATTTCCACTTACCATCATGTGTTAGGGCACGATGTGGAAAACTGCAAGGCCTTCAAAATTGTCCTGATCTAGTTGTGTCCTCCGGAAACCAACTTTGGCGATGATGACCTTCTCGATGAGGATCCTGCTTCACCAACACCCATTCCCACACTTCCTACTCAACAACTACATCCTCCACCCTCAAACCTCCTAGAGCCACCCTAAAGATTTGAAATTAACATGGTTTGCAGACGAGAACTTGCCACGCCACCACCCAAATGTCATTGTGCCCAACTCACCTCACATGGTTTTTCTCCTCTGGTATGTTTTTTCCTGCCATGTCATTATACAACTCACCCTACACCTTCTCCATTTTCCAAATCCCCTTAGATAAACATGATACACATCACTACACATGCTCGAAGGATAAGGGTAAAGAAAAGGCAACGACTCACCAACCAATCCTATACCCAACATAGCATCTCGTACCCATACCTAAAATCACTATCTCGCAGACCCCTACGTACCCCATTTCTAACGGCATCACATATCACACCATGCACAAACAATTACACTAGTCTCCCCTCAAAATGTCCCTATATGACCTCATCCAAACCTCGAAATCCCATCGTCAAGCTCTCATGGAGGTTCTCAATCTATTGAGGTTTTACCCAATGACCCTAAACCCATGGCCTCCATTATCACACCCCATCATGTAGCCTCTCTCACAAAATTACCACCTTCGTATTCACCCCACCCTATTCACCAAGTGTCCTCCCTTAGCTTCTCGAGAGGAAGATATCGTGCCACACCAAAAATATGACCCAAACCCAGCCCTCTTCATCTCTGTCCACATTGATGACATACGGGTACGCTGTGTGATGATTGATGGGGGCGCTAGCATTAATATCATTTCATCCCATGCATTCGCTCAAATGCACATACTTGACAATTGCATGCATAAACATCCAGTCATGTTGTGTTCATTCAATGATGTTATCACCTCTACACTAGGCACCATCATCCTCCACATTCACGTGGGCCCCGCACTGTTCTAGAATTGTTTTACATTTTGGAAGGGGAATTCCAATATAACATGTTGCTTGGCAGACCCTGGATTCATGTCATGGGTTGCATTCCTTCCACTTTGCATCATTGCGTAAAGTTTGAACACAAAGGACGCACCTATACCATTCTTGCTAACCCATCACCTTTTAAAACATGCATCATGCTTTACCGACCCAACAATGTGCTCATACCTATTAAGTCAACTACCTCCGCAACCATTACTTCTTCACCTACACTTCTACTTACCAATGCAGCCACTACTTCTACCACACATACCTCCTCCATTCCTACCCTTTGTTATAAACTCCACGGCAGACCCATTAGCTTCCCAATCTATTAACTCCACCTCTGCATCGACCTCTGACACATCATCCATTCCAGCTACCTACATACCAACCATTGATCCCTTGGAAGGTGTTTTTCAACGCCTCACTCTGGGGGAGTACCGCCTATATAGTGTCAACACATTCCTTACTCCATAAGAGTACGGAATTCTTCACCAAAACCCTCGTTAAGATCACCATATAAGAGAAAATCTCTTATATGGTCCTCCTCACCTTCATACTAGTCTCACCTATGGGGTACTTGATAGTACCACTTACACACCCGAACCACCATCACAAACTTGCCCATTTTCCACTGACTTCCAATCACTTACCGATCATCATTTCACCCACACCTTCCTACACCTATGTGCGTGGAAGGGTTTTGGTTCTTTATTTTATGAGAAAGGCCATCATATCTGTTATTCTATGTACCACTCATAAAAATTATGACTGTAGTGGTATCAACTTTCCCGAACCACGTACTCAAACAGCTGCGTTGAACTCATTAAGGACATTAACCCATCTCCACCTTCTTCACCCACTCCACCTTCATCTCCAACTTCACCAATGGAGTCAATGGATCTTGAATCTATCCCTCCTAATTTCTTTTTTCCATACAAACCATTTCCTTGGGGCCTTTTACTTATCAACATGAGGGCGAGGCCCCTTCCACTCTTCCATTCCTATATCTTGAAATGATCAATGATGATACACATTCAATTAACATCGTTCAATGTCAGGATGATGAATACATACTCTCCTACCTTGGTGCAGAAGACTCATATATTCATCGGTCATTACCTTCTAAGACACAAACCATGTTGAATGAATTGACTATCGATATCAACATTCATACTGGGATGACCCGCACATCCTAAAGATCAGACAATCTTTAGATGTCTTTGAACAAGAAGCCATCACTTCTTTTCTCGAGAGATCATAACCACGCTTTCACTTGGTCTTATACAAACATGCCCGGTATTGATCTAGCCATAGTGGTCCACAATATCGTAACTGTTCTCGATGTCAAACCCATTAAACAAAAGATGATGAAAATACACACTTGCATTACCCTTCTCGTCAAAAAGGAACTTGATTGCCTTCTTTCTCGCATTTCCTTCATCTTACCCATTGATTATCCTCGTTGGATTTATAACACTATCCATGTCACTAAGGTGATAAGAGGACTCAGTATTTGCATGAAATTTTGTGACCTCAACCTACCATGTCCAAAAGACGAATTTCCTTTACTCGGCAGTCTTGACCACCTAGTTGACCTTACCACTGGCCATGAGATGCTATCACTCATGGATGGATTCTCGGGTTATAACCAAATCCTACTTGCCCCAGAGAAGATCAACACAAGACCTAGTTCATCACCCCTTGGGGGGACCTTCATTATCGAGTCATGCCTCTTGGCCTTAAAAATGTTGGTGTCACATATAAGTGGGCTATGACTTACATCTTCCATGACATCATGCATCACATATTAGACAATTACGTGGATGATCTCTTGGCCAAATCTAAATGCTGCTCTGAGCACATAACCATCCTCAAACCATCTTTGATCGTCTCATTAAATATTGCATCCACCTTCAACCTAAGAAGTGCATCTTCACGGTTATCTCAGAAAGCTCCGGGATTTATCATTTCCCTCCACGGTATAGAAGTTGACCTGCGAAAGTCAAGGTCATTCGGAAATGCCTCTCGCACACTAACCTAAAACAACTACGTAACATACAAGGTAAGTTACATTCCATTCACTGTTTCATTTCACAATTATCTCGATTGATGTCAACCATTTCATTATCTCGCTCAAGAAGGATGTCTCCTTGAAATGGGATGATGAGCGCCACAAGGCTTTTGAGGCCCTAAAATAAAACCTTCTCTAACCACCCGTACTCATTCCACCTAAATATGATAAACCTTTTTACCTATACATCTCAGCTATCGATCATTCCTTGGGAGCCATGTTCACTCATCGTGAAGTAATTGCAACTAATTTCCCAATCCCAAGGTTGAAAGCAATGTCAAAAATGATTTAGTTGATTTAAAATTATAAAAATCTACCTTGTCAAAAATTTTGATTTCTAGGGCATCCTATGAATTTTTGATGTTTTGATGGGCATACGGTGTCATTTTCCCGTAAAATTCATCATCGCAATGCATTGGCAATGTGGCATGATATGATTGGCTGGAGGATTGGCGGGTGGTGGGTTGTCCTTGAGAAATTTGGCTTTTACTCGCAAAATTCTCAAAGTAAATTTTTGCCCCGAAAGCCCTTGTCCAACCATAAGAGGACATGTGTCTAGAAGAAGTCAATATGAGGGGGCAGAGGTTTTGGTGCATTTGAAGTTTTTAACTTCAAAATTTTAAAAGTTAAATTTTTACCTGAAGGTCCGTGACCAATGAGAAGTGGACATGTGTCCAGAAATGCAAAAAATCAAGCAAGGGGGCCGAAGGAAAATTTTGTGAATGTTTTGTCGCTCCAATCTAGGGCCAACACGTGTCCCAAAAGGGCAAAATGGAGAAGCAGGGGCTTGGGGAGAATTTGAGATTTTTGCCTTTGGAGGTAAAATCTCAAAAGTAAAATTTGGTCCACTTTCTTTGCATGGGAAAAATTTGTATGAGGGGGCGGAGGTTCGGGCCTCGGAGAGAATTTTGAAACTTTACAATTTTGGCAAGGAGGATTGAAGACAAAATTGGAAGCTTGGACCTGTGATAAATGGGAGGATGCCACATGGTAGGAAAGAATCAGGTTTTCGGGCCCACGGGAGTTTTATGGAAAAATATCATTTTTTCAAAAATGTTTCAAAATTGATAGAATTGGCCTGCATTTTCAATGGAGCCCACATATGAACACGTGGCAGGTCTAGGGGAAAAGCGGGGAAATTTTGCAAAATTTTCCAAAATTAAAAAAGGTCACAAATGTATTTCTAGAAGATGGGACCCCGATCCATCATGTTTTGACACATGTCCTACATTTTCCAAAGTCAAAAAGGGTATCTTTGAACTTATTTGTGGATCTCATCTACCACGTGGAAGGAGGACATTTAATGTCGATACAAAATCGATGGCAACTATGCATTCACCCTTTTGGCTGCCATGGGAGCTCCAAGAAGCTTGGAGTCATGATTTCTTCATCAATTTTCTTCAAACCTTATATGATTTTGCATCACCTTGGCCTTCTGAGTGCATTGGCACTATTTTCATGATCTAATTTGGTGATCTATGATGTTTTTTGATACATTTTTGCTTGGGCCCATTAAAAATGTGAAAATGAAAATCAAAAGTTACAGAGGTAAAATGATGAGGTGAAAAGGTGAAAAATGATTGGTAAAACATGTTGGCATGCCTGAATGGTAAAAATGTGACCTTGGGTGGATAATGATCCAAATTATGTAATGATTTAAGATTTTTGGGCACACCTGGCATTCATCGAGCATTTTTCTGTTTGCTGTCCCTTTCTGCAAATCATGAAGTTTTTGTAACAAATTTGATCCCATAAGCATATTATTTTCTTGGGAAGCAAGACTCCAAGCTGGCATAGAGTATATATCATATTTTTGGAGAATTTTGTAATGGTCGGGAGTTGAAAATAACGAGTGCATTTTTGAGAAAAAGCCCATTTTCTCTGAGAAAACTGCCTGAGAGCCATTTTCAATCCTATTTTGCATCATGTTTTATCATGTTGAGTTGGTTTCAAGTTGTAAAGCCATCAAAAAGCTCTGATATTGTTCTCATGACATTCCCCTGCTGATATATTTGATCATTTTCTGGATTATCTGGTTTATTCTCTTGGCAAAGTTTGCATATACTTATGTTTCAGAATGTTTTCAATTTGTGTTTCTTGCTCATGTTGCAATATTGTGTTTAGGATATCTTTGATCATACATGGTCTCATTTCTTGTTGATGGTTTGATGACATCTACAATATTATATCCAGAAGAGCCTTCATCTGATAGAAGATAAATGATTTAAAATCATTTTACTATCCTTGAATCTTGAGATTATTTGTAAACCTTTGGGGGTACCTTAGGTCATGATCAAATAGGGATTTCTGGATATTTTATGGTATATTTTCTTCAAGATTTTGTAGAAATTTTTCAAATATTGTGTGGAAGAGTGCAGATCTGGGCCTCCATTTGTGCACATATCCTAGTTGAAGGGGTATTGTAAACCTTTTGAAGCATTCCTACTATTTAAGTGTTACAAATTTCTTGCAAAGGTCCTCAAAGATTTTGGTAATCTCTGGTTGGTATTGTCTAAACACCTCCCAACAAAATTTCATTTAGAATAACTAACCCTACCCTATACTACCCCTACATTGCATTATGTATTAGCAAGAGAATACAATCCATTTACAAAAATGCACAAAGCAAATCAGGATGATACCATGTCTCTAGCAACCTCAACCTTATTTTGAAAACATTTCCATCATTTAGTAGTGACAACTATTTTGAGTTTGAATAATGGATAATTGATCATGTTTTCCCAAGGCCCCTTCCATACAATATGCAAAATACAAGGATATCAACACCTCCTTCACCAAACAAAGCCTGCAATATAGGTTCTCTTTCCTTGGTTGATAGGCACAACCTAAAATATTGAGGATCAGATCAAAATCCTTCCGAGGTGCTACCCACTCCTTCAAATCTTAAGTGCTAATAGGTCGAGATAGATGTCTCCTCGGCTATAAATGACATACAAATCATTTATCTACCTCTACGAGTGTCTTGCGCAAATCCATGATGTTGCTTGATTGTGAAGGAGATTAAGTGGGCTTGGGTACCAACACACCCATCCCGAAAAACTTTTCTTAGCCTTATTTTTGTTGCCACCAAACTCCGTCATTACCTACTCAACCACAAAACCTATGTTGTGACCAACAACGACCCCTTACACTTCATGTATGCCAAACCTTATGAAATCAGCATGCCACATGATGGCTTATGCTTTTAGTTGATCTTGACCTCGAATTCATTCGTTAAAAAGGCTATCAAGGGCCAAGCTATTCTGGCCAATTGGTCTGATGCACCTATTTTCAGGATCAACCCTCTAATTTTGAATTTCTAGATGAGTTGATTCTACCCTTTCCTGGATGAACCTCCTTACCAAGACACTCTTCTTCAATGGCTCCAAGTGTCGAATTGTGGCGGAGGCTGGTATTATCCTCATTCCTCTTGATGGTGAACCCAAGCATTTGTCATTCAAATTAGATTTTGAATGTAATAACAATATTGCTAAATATAAAGAACTCGTACTAGGTCTCCAAGCCGCCTATGCCCTAGATGTCAAATCAATCAACATATTTTGTGATTCTCAATTGGTCATAAACCAAGTCAATGATATGTACCAATGTTGTAATGAGATACTTCAAAAATATAAATGTCATGTAGACATAATTCGACAACCTTTGACCGTTACACCCTTCACATCATCCCACGTTCAACTAATAAGTTTGCAGATACCATGGCCTACTTAGCTTCCCAAATACCTGCTTCACTCGCCAATTCTATAATCTTTATCACCGTACAATGACTCCAATCACCTTCTTATTTACCTCACAATGTTTACTCGATCGAAACCGCCACCTATGACCCGAGTGACCTTTGGTATAAACAATACTCTGACTACCTTTCTCTCTCCATCTTACCTCCTGATCTCACCCGTAATGGACAACGCACCTTCCTTAAAAAGGTCTCTCATTACATCATTCTAGGGGGCCTCCTCTATAAGCACGGCTTTGACGGTATTCTCTTATGATGCCTCACAATTTCTGAAATCCCTTATACCATTAAGGAAGTTCATGATGGCATATGTGGAGTTCACTTGGTGGCCTTGTTGTTACTAAGTTTATTCTTCACCTAGGCTATTATCGGACCGAACCTTAACCATGATTGTTGTGACTACATCAAACATTGTGTAAAATGCTAGCAACATTCCAATCTTCATCATACACCCAGTCATGTCTTATAGGTTACCTGTGACCTTTGGCCCTTCTCTCAATGGGGTTTGGTTCTTGTTGGAGAGATCAAACCCCATTCTTCACAATGACATCAATGGATCATTACACGCTATCTTGAATACTATACAAAATGGGTGGAAGCCATACCACTCATCTCCACGAAAGATGATAAAATATGTTAGTTCATTAAACACCACATCATTTGTCACTTTGGTGTTCCTCATCACCTCATCACTGACAATGGAAAAAAATTCAAACATAAAACATTGCAAAAGAATTATGATTCCTTCGGCATTTAGCTTAGTTTCTCATCACCTTATTACCCACAAACCAATGGCCAAGCTGAATCCACTAACAAAACCTTAAACAAAATTCTTATGAAAGTGGTTGACAATACTAGGAAGGATTGGCATACACACATTCCTTTTTCCCTATGGGCATACCACACTAGTATTCACACTTCCACTATGGCCACACCATTTTCTTTGGTCTATGGTATAGAGGCAGTCCTACCTCTCAAATTCTAGATTCCCTCACTTCACATCTCTCTCCATGACATGCTAAATGATGATGACTTTCATTAGGACCGTTTAGCACAACTAGAGTTATTAGACGAATGTCATCTTAATGCTCTGGATCACCTTCAAGTTTACCAAAAATGTATCAAACGTGCCTATGACAAACGTGTCCATGCATAAACCTTCCAAGTCGGTGACCTTGTCTTGAAAGAAAATCTACATGTAACCTAAGTAGAAAAAAGTAAATTGGGAAAATTTCCTCCTAATTGGCTTGGACCGTACATCATGACTCATACCTATGGATCAAGTGCTTATCATTTATCTTCACTCAATAGTAAAATTGAACCTGCACCCCTTAATGCCTTGCATCTTCAACCATTTTATTGTTGACCCTTACTCCTCCCTCACCTTTTGTCTCTTTCCATGCTTGTCCCTTGAGTGTTATTCACTCCATACACCTCACCAATGATTAAACAAGAATCATGTGAGTACCCGTCACTTGTTATCTTCTCTTAAATATGTGTACCATGGCACTACACATAACATGATTCTCATGGATAATTTTCGTCTACCTTTAGATGAGATCCCATGGTCGTTTCACCTTGCCTTTTGAACAAGAGTCTTCTTCTCCACCTTGGTCTTTTCCATGACCTCAAGACCTCACATGGGACCCAACTCCTTGAGTCAAACTTCCAATAAAAATATGACTCCCTCAAAAGGACATCTTCCTCTTGACAAATTGCTGCTATAAATAGACTACTCCCTAGAAGGATAGCTATGTAAATCTCTTAAAAAAAATGAGAGCAACTGAAGCTTCTTGCATCGATCAGCTTCATGAAGACCTCAAGGAGTTAAATTTTATTCATCCCATATAGACTTCCCACATTGATCAGTCTATCTCAACTATAAGTCAAAACACTCAACCTTTTTGTCATGGACTTTCCCATTGCGATCTAGGTTCTCTTGCTCAAAACACATGCCACCTATACCATATATAAAAATTACCCACTTTTCACCCTTCAAACCATGCCCAATCTCATTTCCTACTACCTCAAGGGACTTCTGGGAACTTAGAAATTTGGTGATCATGTGACTACTTTTCACCATAGAACAATCAATTATGTAATGTCTTTAGGGTCTTACATTCATCACCTCCACCAAGGTATGATCTACTTGGTATGATCCTACCCAATCTGGTGGCTTTCTTTCCCCCTCTTATATTTTGAACCGTCTTTGTTTACGTTTTGATTACCTTATATAGGACTTGGTCCTTGATGCTTACTTTTGGGGTAATCTTCTTATTTCACCACAATCACCCTCACCTACATCATTTTACCTATAATCTACCCACAATTAATAAATCTAAACCCACAACATGCCTAAAAACTTGCCAACCCATTTTCATACCTCCTCATTCTTCCCTAAATTATGGGAGAACTACATTGGCCTGAGGTACCTTTTCACCGAGACTATGTAGGCGTAACTCCCGAGGGCATGGGTTCCTTGGAGGTTAGCTCAGCCATCCTCTACCCTAAACAATTAATCTTCCATGTGCCTCACATTACATCACACCGACTTCATTTCCTGTTATACCCAAAATTAGAAATTAAACCACATACATAACAAGTTGATTCATATTTTAAACATTATCACAAAGTATACATTTATTATGCCTACCATTTCTCTATCATCACTATGCATAGATTATACCACATCTCACATTAACCCATATTATCATTCATTCCATAAAATAATGCATCACCACTTCACCTACTTTTAACTCAACCATGCCTAAAAAAACCTAACTCAACCATGCCTAACAGAGTGCTTACCTTGTCACACTTTGCCACCATCTCGGTGGCACATCTACCACCATATCTTGGTGGGCCACATGATCCCTCTCGGCCTCCACCATCACCAAATACCTACTCACAACCTCTCACTAATCGAATCCCTCGCAATGATCCTATAGACCCGTTGCTCACCAATCAATCACTTGTCAATCACACTGCCAGCTCACTGTTCCATTTTTTAGACTCTTTTCTCTCTTTTCTTTTTTTTCATTTTCTCACTTTGAATAATAACAAATGAATAACAAAAATGTGTATTTTTATTTTTTATAACAAACCCGACCTAACCGATGTCGATTACCCTTGACTAGCATCGATCGCATGCCCTACCTAGCCATCATTAGTTTATCTATACCAACTTTGGTTATCCATGACCAGCATCGGTCACCCTCACCTACACATTTCCCTCAATTTTAACCTTTACCCTACCCCTACCTCCCTTTTTTCCCCACCCAACCTTCACCCTGATCATTTACCCCACCCCACCTTTACCCTACCCATTTACCTCACCTTTCCTAACCTCATCATTTACTACCTCCCTTTGTCCTCCTTTGGGGACTCATTATTTTACCCCTACCTTGGCCTTACCCATGCCATGACCTAGATATTTGGACCTGGACCATCACTAGAGACCTTTGACCTCATGTGTTTGTTATACCTTGTGGCACTGTTACCTGTGTTGTTGACCTAATGACCTTACCTAGCCTATTACCGTGACTGTTTATCCTGACCCTACCTTTGGTGTACCGGAACATACCTAAACATTCCTACACCTAACCTACATTATGTTTCTTGACCATATCCTATACCTTGGATAGTGGAATCACTTCAACCTTGTTTGGATAAACCTATCGACCTTAGACAATGTAGAGTTTTCCTGGTCTTCAACATGGTAGCGTGTTGCAGTTTATACATGTGTGTGTGTTTGATTGTTGCTAACTTTGACCTAGACCAATTACCTAGCTTACCCAAGTAGACCTTACTCCTTTATCCCCCATTCTTCACCTTCCTCTTTTTCTCATTCACTTTTTTATCAAACCACTCACCGATTTTTCCTTAAGCCTCATCAATTTGAAGGGGATCACCTTCACCCACACATGAGGTAACCACATCTTATTTTTGTTAGCATCACTTACCAATACAATCTATGTAACAAAAAGGGTCAAAATGTAGACACTAAAATTATGTCACACTCCCTTTGGTACCTCGACAAATAAACACCCTTTATTACGTTAACCTAGCCATGGCCCACTTCACCCACTAATATTAATTTAATTAATCTAAGTAAATTAATTCATTATCCACACTATATTTATTATTTAAATATCTTAATTTAAGTAATATCCACACATACACTTCACCTAGACACCTCACCAAGCCAACTCACAGTAAAACCTATTCTTAGTAAATTGCCATAACTAACTAAGACCGACCCAAACCCTAAAAATTAATGCCTACATTCCCTCTAACCACATTCCTGCATGCTTACAAGAAGCTCCCGGTTTAATCTCGTGGGTTAACGACATGAGATCGAGAAAATCAAGAGGATCCCCATAGTTTAGTAAACCTAGGAAATCCCACCTTAACCGATCTTTGGTTAGCCCTAACCATCGCCGGTTAAGCAGAACCACCTTCGGTTACCCTTTTAACCCCAAAACAACCTTATTCTCAAGGTTGCGAAGGTTGGAAAAATATTGGAAAAGTTAGTGAACATTAGCACATCCCGAGAGAGATATCACATCTTCTCGAGAGTGAATTCCAATGAAAACATGCATACGCAAGGAAGGAGATTAAGAATCTTTTCCTACACAGTCATCCCATCAATGATCTGATCTAGCCAAGAAAAGAGGAATGTACATACAGCCCATGCAGAATATTTCCTTCAGTTGGTGATCACCTGAAGCCTTCAAAACCTCTCATCAGCACCTCCATCCCTCACTCACAGGCATCTAGGACCAGAATCCAAGTAAGTAAATGTTATACTACTCTGGTTTATTCCATTTCATCATTATATTATCATATTTTATTTACCTATCCACCCATTTACCTCCCCCAACACTCACCCCTCCATATACCCATTAAAACCCCACCAAATCCTACCTAAATCACCTAATACCTCATCCTGACCAACCAAAGTTCATTGTCTAATCTTAAAGGAGACCTAAATCTCATTTTGTGGCATTCCCAAAACTACATGGGTAACCGACACGAGTTATACCCAAGCTGTCGTTGGTCACCCTCAACCAAAATCGGTCTCTGTATTTGCCAATACAACCCAAAACAGTGACCTATCCACCTAATTCCACCTAACCCTCATTACCCCGTGATCTCCCGAGACCTCGTCGGACTTGCAGAGACCTAAAACTAGTTATTTGAGATTTGGACCTTATTCTAACCTATCATGTTATATTAGATCTATTTTCTTATTGTGTTTTAAGTGAGATACCTAAATCATTTCACACTACAATAGGATTTACCTTATTTACCACATTAAATTGTTTAAAATAGTGGATTGAAAACCGTCTAGGAAGTATCACACTTCTCGGATCTAGCACACGCTAGGCAGTTTAGTGCACATATTTTTAATTCCTTCTGGTGGTCTTGCTTTACATTACAGGTAGTTCCTCCTAGCCAAAAGGAAGCTCTCACAATCAGCTATGGATTCAGAAGTCATACGCACGCAATAACCCATTAACTAGTATTTGAACAGGTATTCCTCCTACACTCGTTACCCTATTTGTTTCGTCAATACTTCAAAGAAATGATCTAGAATCAGGTGAAACACATGGATGCAAAATAAAGGGAAGAAGATGAAAACCAAAAATGGTAGTGTCTTCCCAAAAGAACTTAAAATAAAAATCAAAATGGAAGGAATGAAAACCAGTAAATGGCGTTATTTTCCCCAAAATAATATCTCAAAGATCAATTTAAAACTAGCAATGGTGGTTGGTCTCCTCAATAAATGGATAATGAAAAATAAAAAGAATTTGTTTGAATTCCAACTATCTTTTCTAACCATTTTTCTTTTTTCACTTTTAGGAATGACGAGTCATCAAGGTGGAGGGATTACATTAGCAAAGGATGGTAATTATGTCTTGAACTTATTAAAGGTTAAATTAAAATTTCACATCTATGTTTAGACTTGATTTAAAAATTTGGTATGATGAGTCATTTATTGTGTATTATGATTAAAAGCAAGTAATCATGAGGTTGATGTTGATATAATAAGAAAGTGGTGGCGTATTTGTAATTACCTATCATTTAGGTGGAATAAACAAAGTTTAGAAGAAATTATAGAATAATTTCTAAGAAGAAGCGTAGAAGAATTATATTTGAATTCCGTAATTAAACCCATCAGTTCCATAGATAAACACAGTAGTTCTACAACTAAACACAATAGTTCCACAACTAGATCGAGTAGTTCTGCAGCTAATTTTGAATTTGAAGAAAGAAGAATTTTAATCATCCTCTTTTCCATGGGGATTAAAAATAAGTTAGATCTAGAGGATGATACCCAACTTCTTGCAGATGAAGAAGTGGAATCCATTTTTAGACGAGCAGGGTGGTTAGAGTTCCTAAAAAAGTTCTCAAGGTACAATGACGAATTGGTAAGGGAATTCATTGTAAATTTAGAAGAATGCAAAACTAAAGTTAGAAGAATTGTAAGTCAATATAATGAGTAATGTGTCTGGAATACCAATTGTGCATGTCCCAAATCCTATCAAGGGAACCCTTAAAGATCTGGTGGAAACCTTGATACAAGATGGGAATCTGAGCCCTAATATATCTATAACACCAAGAAAATCATAAAGGGTGTCAGAAGGGCCAGCTTTCCTAAAGCCTTTGACAGGGTAGAATTTTGGATAGTTAAGTATTTAACTTGCGATGGTCAATTTGGGAATATGTGAAGAGAAGTCCTTAAGATGTTAATATATCTTAGGTATGGGAATTCAAAACTAGAATATATAGTAAATCTTCTAGGATTCCTTTTTGACTCCATCTAGACAATGGCTCTAGAGGTATTCCTGGGGAGTTAGAACAATCAAACATCATGGGTTAATCCATTTGGTATGCCAGCACCATTTTCTTTTAAAGAAAAATGGAGAAGAAATATGGGAAAAGTTTCTTAACAAGTTTAAGAAAAACCCTGATATTATCAGGAGGGGAATACCAACCACTTTTTATCCTACAAGTACTTCATAGATTGATGCCTGTAGAGGAAAAGAAGGAAATAGGTGGGGGTAATGTACCAAAAAGAAGGAGATATTGAAGAAGGATTAAAGTTTCAGAACCTACTATGTTTGTCAAAGAAACTCCTTCCTCTGTAATAGTACCAGGAGAACTAATATTTGTCTATGACAGTGATAGTTCACCTAAGCTAGAGCATGAAGTGAAATTCAGAAGAAGCTCTAGGAGGAAACCCATTTGTATATATTTTGAAGCTCCCCAAAGAATAAGATTTCATAAGAGATCTAGGGAATTCCAGAAGAAATGGAAGAACAAGATGGGTTGGAAAATGAAGTTGCTGATTTTTTTGGCAGCATAGTCATGACTCCTCTTGAGCCAAGCCAAAATGACATGGAGAAGGAAGATGAACAATTTGAAGAACATGTTTTTCAATATTTTGGTGAACTAGCAACATTGTCACATGAAGAAGAAGAATTTGCATCTTGGAAACGAAAGGAAATCCCCTTTAGTGGAAGAGGAATGCTCATTTCCCAATGAAATTTTAGAAAATGAGGAAAAATAGCACTTAAAATAGACTCTTTTTTTGTCCAGAGCAGAACTCATTATCAGCAAAAAGGATGAGGAATTAAACTTCCTCAAACTCAAGTTAGAACGGAGGGAAATGCTCATTGAGTAACTAAAAATCAGCTCAAAAATAAGACTAAAAAGTTGAAAATGGTCAAACAACAGATGATGGAAAAAGAAGAAAAATGTCAATTTTCTAGAAGACCAAGTGCTATGTCAACAAAGATTCTGCATAGACTAAAATGACTTACTTGGCGGCCACTCAAGTAGTTGTGGGATGATACTGCGCAGAGGAATAAATGAATTCAAAACATCAAATGAGGACTAAAAAAAAAAGATGGAAGAAGAAAATAAAGAAAGGAAGAAATGGGAAGAAAAATTCTACAAAGAGGAAGAAGAAAAATTTAAATGTCTTGTAAAAATACAAATGGTTTGCATAATGAGTGAAAAGTTACTCACATGTAGGAGACCTTCTCTTGCATACAATATCTTTTTGGAAGAAAAATTTATTCACTTGACAACTATCAAGAATTACATGTGGCCTTCCACATGAAATAAAAGATGAATCTAAGTTCATGACAACATATTCCTTAGCTAGTGCAGAGAAGAAAAATCTTCTCTGTGAATTCTATCTCTACAATCTTATGCTGGAAAATAACACAGGCTTCATGATCAATTTGTATGTAGGGGAAAGCTAGCTAAATGCATTTGTTTCTGTTATTCAAAATCAGATTTCATGGAAAGAGAGATATTCTGAGCATCTATTAAAATCTAGTTCATTTGGTCTCTGCATGAGGGCTCACTATGGTAAACCATCTACCTTTGTTATACATTTCAGATCCCATGCCTTTGATATTCAGTTCAAGGCACATTATCTGGCTAGTTTACAAAAAGTATTGATGCCTTCACCTCTTATGAGGAGGATAACTTTGAAGAGATTTATGATGGATGTTTGAAAATATGGGAGTTTCTCATAGTTGCATTGAGAAGAAGAGAAGTGATATCTCTTATAAAATTAATATTGAGCCTTGAAAGAGATACAACCTTGTACACCCTAATCCCTTAGGTTAATGAAAAACCTAGGGGCATATGGATAGGAATGAGAACAAGGCCTCCCCTTATTCTCACCCCCATTTCTCCATGAAAAAATAGAGAGCCTCAAGATCCAACTCATTTTGAGTAATGGCGGAGGAAAGTAGAAGCAGGATCAGGGTATAGTACTTCTAAACTAAAACACTGGGATATTCAGTTTCAGCCATTTGACCTGAGCAGTCAATTGGAATGCAGAATACACAACCCAATATTTGAAGAGTAAAGTTTGTAAGGGGACTTAAAAACAAGTAAGTACATGGGAGATGATAATAAAAAAATATGTCTCGTTAATGCATAATAAATGATCTTATTTTACTCTCTTTTTTATCAAGTTTGACTGCATTTTGTGAATTTTGTTTGATCTAATGTAAGTTAGGATGTAATTGTCCATCTTTTGTTGAATTTAGTTCTAAAGTTTAAAATCTCTGTAATTCCTAACAAAGTGTGTGGAAATTCAGTTTTTGTAATAAAACAAGTCATAATCAATCAGAAGAACAAAGTATGAAGTGATCAACATGTTTTTGGGAGCCTTGGCTTCAATACGGCTTAGTTCCAAAACTTCCAGAATTAGTTTTAGAACTCCATCACATAGTTTATGAGCTCTATCACTTAGTTCTAGAACTTTCGGACTTAGTTCCGGAACTCCAACACTTAGCTCGAAACTTTCACGGTTAGATCAAGAACAATCCCCTTTAGTTTTGGAACTTTTCCAAAGTTTTAGAACCAATGGGAATCTATTTATTTTGACAACATCCAATGATAGAGAAATCAATGAGCCTTTTAATCAGGAGAAGATCAAAATATTTCCGATTCTTCATACTTGAAGATCCAGGGATAACTTATCAAACAACTATACATCCAACAAGGTTCCAAATTCAACATCTATTTTGGGCATAATTCAATTCCATCTAAATCAGTAGAACATCTATGGTTGTAAATGCATCTTTTAATGAAATATATATATATATATATATATATAAAGACCTAGAGTTAGATTTACAAAAAAAGAAGACGAAGAGAGAACATATACATATAGATACATAGAGATAGAGATATAGAAATATCCAGTAAATTTTTGTAAGACATTATATTTCAGCAATAAAGTAGCCACTTCGTTTTGAGAGAATATCACTTCACCAAATCTTGATTCAAGGTGGAGCAAGGGCCCACTCCTCCAAGAACCATAATTCCCATTTTATTGGTCTTTATATTTCTAAGGAAAATAGTGTAGATCTATTAATTATATAAGTCCTTTTGACTCTTTAAGTTGAACTATGTTTTATACTTGTCCCTATAGGTGTTATAGACTAGATTTTCATTTCCTTTTAAGCTTTTCACAATATTTTCAACCATGTGTTTATTTCTAAGTAAAGTGTGTTTACTTCTACATTGTGTGTTTATTTCAATTATTTATTTATTTCTATATGTCTGCATTTATTTCTAGAAATCCATTCGAGCAATGAGTGTTTGTTTTAGCAAGTTTCTTATAGCATAGAGATAATAAGGATTTGGCCATGGAATTCTAAGAATACTACAAAACCCCACAAAAATAAAATAACAAATACCTAGAAACAATTACTAGATCACTAGGATTTTATTGTTGCATATAGCTTCAGACACACCCCTGGTTTGAATATGACATCAACAAAGAGTTGATTAAATGAAGGGAATAATGACACCCATCATGAGCCTCTTACACAAGGAATAGGAGGAGAGCCGAGGAAGCAAAGCGTAATACCAAACACAATACCGAACATAAATTTGGGCACAACGAAGAGGAATCTAATAATTAATATGAATAAGAAACATAAGTAGGAGGGCCTCTTGTGCTAGAGATACAAACAAAGGCTCGAGGAAAAGGGAGAAAGTCAAATTGTACACCCCAAGGTCTTATAATGTAATATATTGATGATCCTTTGAAAATTTTACATGTGTGATATCAAATTTTAATGGCCATAGAGGATATACTCTATTGGTAATTCTTTAACAAGGAAGAGTCCCTTTCACATTTTTTCACCAAATTGTTGGAGATAATGAAATAAATAAAGGTAAATAGGACAACAAGGAATACTTGTTGTTACCTTGGTTGAAGGTTCAAGTGTGCACATTTTTTATTTCTTATCCAAACTAATTATGTGAGCTTCCTTTTCACTAGGAGGAACTACCTATAATATAAATCAAGACCACAAGATATAGTTAATAGAAAAGGTTAGTGGATTGCCTAGCGTGAGCTAGATCCAAGAAGTGTGATACTTCCTCAATGGTTGTCAATCCACTGATATATAACTCAATATAAAATAATTGAACATGAAAATAAAAGAATCTAATGCTAGTGTTTTGATTTAGGTATCTTAGATTACTATCAATGTCAATATAATTAAATTCTTAATAATTAAACTGGTGAAGGTCCTGGGTCAGGTTGCAGGTTGGGTAGGTGGTGTGATGATCATAAATAGGGTTTGGGTAATATTTGGTGTAGTTTGGGTTGATTTTGGATGATTAGGAAGCTTACTGATTTAAGGAATTTTACTAGGCACAGAGAGAGATCGACGTCGGTCGGGTGTGACTGATGAAGGTTTAGGATGGCCGACATTGGCTATTGTGGATAATGGTAGAATGTCAAAAGTGGGTGTCTAGGCTCTCTCTGTGTCTACACAAAGAGTTGTGAAGGTTTGTGGTGAGGTTGTAGGTGGGTTAATGGTTTGGGTGAGATTTTGTGAGTTTTGGGGGATTTTAGGAGAGGTTTAGTGAAATTTGATAGGATACATAAGAACCGATGCTAGGTGGGTGACCGATGTCAATGAAGAAGAGAAATTGACGATGGTTAATTTTACCAACATCAGTAGGGGTGAAATGGTGGTAATTAAATAAAATTAGTTTTAGAGTTATCTATGATTGAAAAAAAGAATGGAGGATGGTTGGGTTTGTAAAAATGCCATTAAGGCTCAAGAATTCCTAAAATTTAGCTATGGAGAGGCAGAAGGTGGTGGGTGGTAGGTTGGGTAAATTGGCAGGAAGGTGGGGATGGAGGAATGCAGGAAAGAATAAGATCTAATAACAAAAGATAAAGAACCTATTAATTTAAGTATTGAATGATGCAAATCAAATACACTTGTATTTGTAGGTCCTGGTGGTTAAGAATGGAATTAGTTTATCCATGAATAATTATTTTTTTAGTGTTGCGGTAGTACTTCTGGAGTGCTCCCATGAATGCTAATGCCTTTGGATGATTCTCAGGTGCTTTCTTGAATCTATGATTGAGTGTATTCTGTCATTTGGATGCTGAAAAGACTCTGGTATGTGCTTGAATGGAAGAAATCTCTCAACACTTAGAGTGACCCACCTGGGTAAAAGATTACAAAAATTCATATAAGGTAACCAATGATGGTTAGGGTGACCGGCATCGGTTAGGGTTAACCAGCGTTGGTTAAGGCGAGAAATCCTAGGTTTGACAAAAATAGGACATTCCTTGCTATTTTTGGCATGTTCTCATTATTAGTCCAGGTCTCGGTGAGGGTTAGCATTTAGATAAGTGGGATTATTGTTAGAGAATAAATAGGAGTTTAATTTTAGGGCTAGACTAAATCCTAATTAATTAATAGACTAAGAATATGCCCATGATGAGGTGTCTAGGTGATATGGCTAGGTGAGGTGTATATTAATTTAATTAAATTAATTAATAGTGTGAGGATGAGAATTAATTCAATTGTAAGTAATTAAATAAATATGACCAAGGGAGTGTGACCCAAATTAGGTGTCTACATTTTCCCATTTTTGTTTTGTAGCTTGTATTTGTAAGCAATGCTAAAAACTAACAGAATGTGGTTTCCCCAAATAGAGTTAAAAGTGGGGTTTCCCAAGTAGGGGTGAAGGTAAGGTTTCCCCAAGTGTTAGTGTAAGTGATCCAAATCAAACCAAGATTTGATGAGGTGTTATATGGAGTCGGCGAGTGGTTTTATGAATGGGTAAGTGATGAAAGTGAGGGTAGGTGGGTTGTAGGTAAGGGTATGGTCACTGTGGGTAATGGGTAAGGGTTATATTGGGTAATAGGTAAGGGTCATATTGGGTAATGGGTAATGGAAATCAAACACATGCACACGTATAGATTGTGATACGGTACCAGGTGGAAGATCTTTCAAACTCTACATCAACTAAGGTTGATAGTGTTTTGCCAATAATTTCCATACGTCGAGAAAAATAGATAGGGTAAGGGTGAGGAGGAATACCTATCAATGAAGGTGGAAGGTAGAGTGTGCATATTTTGATTTCCCAATCTAGTGTTGATTGCAATAACTTCCTTTTTTCTAGGAGGAACTACCGAAATGTAAAACACGACCACAAGAGGAATATTAAACAATATATGTCAATGGACTGCCTAGCATATGCTAGATCTGTGAGGTGTGATACTTCAGGATGGTTGTCAATCCACTGTTTGATATAATTTAATGCAAGAAATAATGTAAGAAAATAACATCCTACTATAGTTTATATGATTTAAGTACCTCCTTTAAATACAATAAACAAATTTAATCTAATAGGTAAGGTTATGATCAGATATGGAGGTGGGGTAGGTAGCCAAGGTGATTGGGACACGTCATGATCAAGTTTTTAATGATTTATTTTATTTTGGTGAATGTTATGATATTTTTTTATAGGAAGATTTACAAATATAGAGACCAACTTTGGTCTAGTATGGTGATGAAGGTTGAGAGGAAATCAACGACGATTTGGGTTAAGCGATGTTGGTAGGGTCAGGTGATAGAAAATAAATTTTGGTTTTTTTGATTCTTTGTGATTGCCTGAGAGAATGAGAGAATGGGGATTAGGTTTCAAAAGATGTTGGGAATTCTCAGAGATGGATGGGGTCAAGTATAGAGAGTTGGGATGTTGTAGGTGGTTAGGTGCATGAATTGATAGGAAGGTGGGAGGTCAAGAAATATAGAGGTTATTGGGACTCCTAAACAAAGATAACAAAACGATCTAAATAAGTATCGAAAGATGCAAATCCAAATGTACTTACTTGTACTTGTAGAATGGTGGTTGGATGAGGGTGATGATTGATCTTTGAAAATGGTAGTCTATGTCTAGGTAGTGTTTCCTTGAATGTTACCATGAGTGCTTAACAACTTCATATAAGTCTAGATGCAAGTTCGGGATGTCCTGGATATACAAGAGGGCTCGGTGCATGCTTGCATGCAGATATATCTTCTCGAAAACTTGAATAATTATTCCAACATCTAAAAAAAGGTTCCCAAACTGAATATATGGTAACTAATGATGGTTTAGGGTGACCGGCATCAATCTCGGAGTTGACTGGAATTGGTTAAGGTGAGATATTCTAGGTTTCTAAAAATAACAAATCTTGGCTATCTTTTGGCCATTTTTTTTCTGTTGTTGTACATCCAAAATGGCATTTTCCATGTAAGTGGACATGCCATTAGAGAAAGAATAGGGATGTAGTGTTAGGGATAGACCAATTCTCAGTTGGTTATAGTAAGTAGAGATTGAGTCCTAGTTAAAAGGAAACATACTAAGACTAGGTCTATGATGAGGTGTCTAGGTGAGGTGGAGATTAGTTCAATTAAGGTAATTAAATAATGAATATTATGAGAATGGGCATTAATTTAACTATACGTAATTAAATTAATATACATGTGGGGTAAATGGGGAGTGTGACCCAAATTTGGTGTAAGCCCACAAGGCGAAAGGAATGTGAGTATGCCAATCCTTCCTAGTATCCTCAACTACTTTTAGAAGAATTTTTTTCAACATTTTATTGGTTGATTCTGCTTGGTCATTTTTTTGGGTAATAATGTGATGAGAAACTGAGTTTAATGTCAAAAGTGTCACAAAGCTTTCTTATAGTTTTGTTTTTGAATTATTTTTCGTTATCAATGATGAAGCAGTGAGGGACACCAAAGTGACAAATGATGTGATGGTTGATGAATTCACAAATTTTCTTGAATTTTTTAGAAATGAGGGGAATGGCTTCTACCCATTTAGTGTAGTATTTAGTAGTAGTTATAATCCATTGATGGTGTTGTGAAGAATGAGGATTGATTTCTCTAACAAGATCTATACCCCATTGAGAGAGAGGCCAAAGGTTTCATGCAACCTTTAAGGCATGACTAGGTGTGTGATTAAGATTAGCATGTTGCTGGAATTTCAAACAATGTTTGATATAGTCACACTAGTCATGATTTAGGGTTGTCCAATAATATCCTAGGAAAAGAATACGTTTAGCGACCGCTAAGCCACTAAAGTGACCTCCAAAAATTTCATCGTGAACTTCCTTGATGGTGTATGGAATTTCCAAACTTGTAAGGAATCGTAAGAGAATACCATCGAAGATGCATTTATAAAGAAGACCACCCATGATGACATAGGGAGAGACACATTTAATAAAGGTGTGTTGTCCATTATGAGTGAGACCAGGAAGTAGAATGGAAAGGGAAAGGTAGTCTATGTTGATGAGTAATCGTAGCACCCCTGAATGTCTACAACTCGATGGGTTGAAACTATCAGTGTGATTACATAACATTGATCTTTTCCCAAAGTGTGGGACCTTGTGATTGGAAAAACTCTCTGGATGAAGGCCGGTTCCTATCCCTCTATTCAGGTGCGTACATTCATATTGCAGAGGATCTACTCTGAAACCTACTCTAACTTGCCAAGGAGACAGGGTTAAGAAGATGCATAAAAATAAATCCTAAAACTAACAAGGTGATGCACCAAAGGAATGTTGAACACCTTATTTAACATCAAACACAAACCATAAAACATGCAATACAACCACTAACACAGATAACCAAAATCCAATGAGAGATCAAATGGAGATGATGAATACAAAGAGGGTTAAAAATCATCCACAAACATGCATTATTTACTCCAAAATTTGATACAGTACACTATAATGGCCAAGAGGCACAAAATTGCATTATAGTTTGAATGGGGAGGCTTGAACTCCACAAATTCACTTGCAAAAGAGAAGAAGTGAGGGGCAAAGCCAAAAATGTCCAACCTTTAGAAAAATGCCCCTCCTTACAATTTATAGAAGAATTGAGAGAAGGAGATAGAAGAATTTAAAATCCTCCTCCAACCACCTCCAAAATGCATTAAATTCTTCTGCAATAGTGATGGGAACCATGACACAGCCCATACCTGCATGTATTGTTCCTTGTTGGGCAAGGAAGGAAGCCCATTCCTTCATTATGGCGGTAGGTGAGACACCTTGGAAACCCTAAAAATGGTGAACTATATTTTTCATTTTTAAGAACTTAGTCTCACTCATTTAAATATATCCAATCATAGTTGGGTAGAGAACCCTGTGAGCTTTTTGAAAATTCCTCCTTGTGTGAATCTGAGCTCCCAGTCAAAAGTTATGGCCATCTGAAGGTCGAAGTGCATTTTACAAAAATGGCAGGCTAGGAGTTCCGAAACTCTAAAAGTCTGAAATGCATACAACCTCCAAAATCATGAAATTTGGAATTTCATAAACATTCATTTCAGAGAAAAACACTTTTCATTCACCAAAGTGCTCTAAGAGTTCTGAAAGTCTAAAACCCGAAAACCCGAAAGTCTGAAATTTTGGACTTTTAGACTTCAAAATTTTGGACTTTTCGTGCGATTTTTTCCATTTTTTGCCTGAGATTTTCCAAAACCCAAAAGTCTAAAATTTCAGACTTTCAAACTTTAGAATTTCATACTTTTGGCTCTATTTTCCATCTTCACGCCTGAGATTTTCTGAAACCTGAAAACCTAAAAGTCCAAAATTTTAGACTTTTAGACTTTGGAATTTCAGACTTTTGGCTCCATTTTCCAACTTTGCACTGAGATTTTTGAAAACCCGAAAGTCTAAAATTTCAGACTTTTAGACTTGAATTTCAGAATTTTTTGACTCTTTTTCCCTATTTTTCCCGAAGCGCCAAAAAATGCGAAGGTATGAAAACCTCAATATTTTCTCCATTTCCTCCCTGTTTAGCTCTTATCTTTTCATCCTTCCCTTTCCACCATTGCTTTTCCATTTTCAAGCTCAACTACACTTGATCTTCGAAATCAGATGAGAGCTCGCATGACTGAAACCTCCTCCATTTTTCCCACGTGCAAGGTGCGTTGATCAATTTTTCCGAGGGGGAAAAAATTGAACAACAACTTTCAAACTACTTATACTAAAGGTCACATGGGTCAGGTGTAACAATTCTGATAGAGTTGACATCTCAAGATAAATAAGAAGGTGATTGCAACCTTTGTATTGTGAAAAATATTTTGGATTTGGAAGTCAAAGCGGGTAACTGAGAAGCCAAGCAAGCCATGGTATCTGCAAATTTATTAGTAAAGCATTGGGTGGTATGAAGTTCGTAATGGTAAAAGGTAGTGAAGTATCTTGACATGGTTTTTGTTCTTTTGGAGTATTTCATTATGACACTAGTATACATTATTGACTTGGTTTACAACAAGTTGAGAGTCACGAAAGATATTAACTGATTTGACATCTAGGGTGATGGAGATTTGAAGACCTAATAGGAGTGCTTCATATTCAGTGATGTTGTTAGTGCAATAAATATATAGTTTGAAAGATAAAGACATAGGTTCACCATCAAGAGGAATGAGGATAACAATTACATCACCTCCACACTCGACACATTTAGACCCATAAGAAATAAGGTCATATGGTACATGTATTTTACAAAGAGAGGGTAGAAATGGATTTGTCTAGGAAATTGAAGTTAGAAGGTTGTTCCAAGGAGAGAGGTGCATCAGCAATTTTGTTAATGATGGCTTGGCCCTTGATAGAGTTTTGAGGATGAATTCTTGGTCGGGTTCGCGAAGAAGCATGAGCCAACATGTAACACATTGATGATGGTAGTGTTTGGTGTATATGTAATGTAGGGGATCGGTGTTAGTGACAACAAAGGTTTTGTGGTTGAGTAGGAAATGACGAAGTTTAGTGGTGAAAAAATTAAGGCTAAGAAAAAAATTTCGGCATGGTGTACCTAGTTTCTTAGTCCAAAAGGTTACAAATTATGTAATAAATCATGTGCTCCCTGTGTTACTTGTCAAGATGAGCAAGCATGACACCTAAGGAATGGTCAGTAGTAAAAATTCTAGGTGAAAGGGTTGGTCATCTTTATGAGAAATGAGCACCGCTGGTTGAAGAGGATATTGTTTTAAGGAGTCAAATGATTTGTGGCATTCCTCATTTCATTTGAAGAAGACTTACTTTTTAAAGTTGACGTAGATTGGTAGGAAGAGGCATTTTGAGAATAGCATTTACTTTGATAGGACTAACTTCTATGTCATGTAAAGAAACAACAAAACCAAGGAGCTTTCTTGGAAGCACCTTTGTAAAGAAACACTTCTTAGTTTGAAGTCAAACACAATACTTGATGAGGTAGTCAAAGATGACCTTAAGGACTATCGGGTGTTTGGCCTGTTGTTTGGATTTGGAAATAAGGTCATCTATGTAATATTCTAGTATGTGATGCATTATGTCATGTAGTCATTTTTACTCCTATCACAAAAGGAAATGACCCCCATTCATGTCGGCCTATAACCCAATAGAAGTGAGTACTCACCGAGGCACACACGGGTCTTGAGTTTCTCTTTTATGTGAGTTTAGTGGGAAGCATCATCTATGATAAGTGTAATATTTTTAGAAGGGAAGTTAAGACATACATGAACCATAGGGCTTAGAATGGCCTCTAGGTCCTTCTAGTGACTTCAGAGCGAGTGCTTTAACAGAATCTAGAACATATATTATGACATAAAGAATTATACAAGCACTCATGCATGTCATGATAGGAAAGAGAACTCATAAGAGAGAAATATGCATTAGAACCATTGATATTCATGTGTATATTATATCAGGTAACCTCATTAAGTTCATTAAACCATTACAAGGTGTCACAGGAAGCTGACATGATCATGCAATTCACTGGACTTATGTAACTAAGATACCGAAAGAAAATTTACAACTTCATGCTTAGTACATTCTCTCCTGAATCAATTATCCACTAACAGAGTCCTCACAACAATTATGTAGAGCTCCGCCCATACTATATCTCAAAATCACCATATATATCAAACTCCTTACCTCCTTAACTCCTTGTGTCTCATTTTTTTACTTTACAGAACTTGTATTTATAATTCTCCTACACTACCAACTCGCCTTCCAAAGGTGCCCTCGGATCACATTGCCAAGTTTCAAATGTGGTCCTTCATGTGAGCATGATTCTTCAAGCCTGAGATTTCCACTTTATCTCATGATGTTCTTCTAGAATATTCCAAGGCATGCCCTATCGGGGCCAACTCGTTTCGAGGATGGCATCTTATCCATGCACAACCGATCATGCTTTTCATGTGTTCGCACTGGGTGCTCAAATTGACTATGGAACCTCCTTTCACGCTGTTGGTGCCATTTTTGAGCTTGCACCATGTTGCCCTAAATTTTCAATTTTGTATCTACTAAAAAAATGTTTTATCCTTTGATTTGATGGTCTATAATTCCTCCCCTCTAGTTGAAATGCTTTAAAAATGCTCACAAACTTGTTTTTTTGCCCTAATTTGAAAGAATAATCCAAGTTTGCCCTTTTTGTGCCCTAGTTTTTCCAATTTTACAGTGTGTCATTTTTCCCTTTACCAGATCATGGAAAAATTGAAATTGATCAAATCATACTTGTGTGCAATTGAAAATCCTATCCCAAGGTCGAAAATGTTCAGAAATCATGCTTCAGTTGATTTAGAATTGAAAAATCTGCCATCCTTGGTGAAAAAATTGAATTCTAGGGCATCCCTGGAATTTTTTACATTTTGATGGTTAGACGGGCATCATTTTCCCATCAAATTCATCCTTAGAAGGTATTGGCAACGTGGTGGGTTTTCATTGGCTAAGGAAAAGTGGGGAAGTGTTGTAACTTTTCATTTTTCACCTTTTTGACAATGGGGCATTTTCAGGCCCAAGGACCCTTTTTTCCAAATTTGCCTACATGGCATGTTCTGATTGGTAGGGGGATGGTAGGTGGTCAGATTCCCTTAAGGTTTTTAGACCTTATTTTGTAAAAATGTTAAAGTCACAAAAATGGTCGAAGCCCATAGCCTAATCGGGAGTGGACACATGTCCTAAAAGACCAAAAAGAGAGTGATCCAATGGGGGACTTAGAGTTTTTTAGCTCTATTTTTCTAAAGTTTCAAAATAAGTTTTTCCCCGCTCCAATCAAAGGAGGACACGCGGTACTAATTTTAAGTGGGTTGGTGGGCTGGTGGAGGTAAAAAGGGATTTTTTCCCTTTTTCACAAAATGGCTCGAGAATAAAAATTTGGAGCAACGCCCGCAATGAATCACAAGGAGACACGTGTTAGCTCCAAAATTCAAAGGCAGAGGGGGGGAAGCTTGAGTCAATTTTTTCCATTTTTTCCAAAATGTTGAAAAGTCAAAAAATGAGCTTGAATTTGTTTCCAATCATTTTTTGCCATGTGTTTGGCCTTATCCAAAAAATAAAAAATGTAACTCAAGCTTATTTCTAAGTCCGCATCTTCCACGCAGAGGGCCGGGGATTAAAAGATGGATAAGATTGACAGTTGTTGTGCATCCATTTGTTTTGACCACCATGGGAGCTCCAGGAAGCTTGGAATCATGATTTTTACATCATAATTCATCAAATTTATAGTGATTTTGTGTCATCTTGGCCTTCCAGGATCATTGACATCACTTTCATGGCTTAATTCTTTGATTTGAGATGTTTTTGAAGTAATTTTTTACCCTAACCTGACCAAACATGTGGAATGTCAAAAGTAAAAGTTCCATAGGTAATTTGAAAAGGTACAAAGGTGAAAATGATGGGTAAAAGGTTTTTTCATGCCTCAATGATGAAAAACATGCCTCCAAGATGGATAATGATCCAGATATTTGTAATGATTTAATATTTTTTGGCACACCTGGCAACCTGCGAATGCTTTTCTATTTGATGTCATTTTCATTGAATCATGAGGATTGTTTTATAAAAAACTTAATCCCATGGCATATTATTTGCTTGGGAAAGAAGGCTCCAATGTGACATGAGGTATATAATTCATTTTGGAGAAATTGTAAAGGGTTAGGAAAAATTTAAAATCGCAAGAAAATTCTAAGAGAAAGCTATTTTTTCTAAAAAACCCACCAAAGAACCAGAATAATTTTTATGTGTTGGATCTTCATGTATGTGAGTTGGTTACAAGTGTATAGCCATCACACAGCTCTGAGATTGTTCATGAAACTCTCCTTGCCGATGAATCTAACAAAATTTTGAGTTAATCGTGTTTTTCTCGGGCAATATGATGTCTCGTTATCATTTTAAATTCTTGTAAATAGTTTCCATTGTTCTTGTTGTAATCTTGCATTGAAAGTCTTTAAAAATCACTTAGAATCTCCATTTATTATTAATAGTTTAGTGGCATTTGCAATCTCATGTTTAGAAGAGCCTTCATCGATAAATAGATAAAAAAATTTAAAATCACTTTACCTTCCTTAAGCGTAGAGATTGCTTGTAATAATTTGGGGTACCTTAGGCATGGTTTGATCAAGGATTTTTGTGTTTAATTGAGTTATTTACTTCAAGCGTTTGTGGTGAATTCTCAAATATTGTGTGAAAAGTGCAACTTGGGCTTCCATTTATGCCTCTTCTGGTTGAAAGAATATCCTGATTATTTGAAGCATGTTATCTGATAGTTGTTCAAGTATTGTAGAGGTTGTCAAAGATCGATATATCCCAGTTTGTCTTGTCAATACCCCACTAAAAATTTCATTCAAAAAACTAGTCCTACCCACACTACCCCTGCATTGCATTGTGTGTCAACAAAAGAATACAATCCATTTACAAAAATGCACAAAGCAAATCATGATCATATAATGTCTCCAGTAACCCTTGCCTTACATTGAAAATATCTCCATAATATGGGAGTGACAACTTGTGAAAGTCAAATTTGGAGTGTTGATCATATTTTCCCAAGGCCTTTTCATACTATTTAAATAAATTGAGGGATATCTTCATCTCATTCATCATTTGGGGGTTATAATGTAGGTTCTCTTACCTTGGTTGAAAGGCACAACCTAAAATAGTGAGGGTTAGATCAAATCCTTTCAAAATGCTATCCATCTCTCCACAAACTGAGTGCCGGTTAGATCACATCCCAAAGCTACAAAGTGACACACATCATGATCTATCTAACTTTAAGATTTATGCCATATCTCTAATGTTGCTCAGGACTAAAAGGAGAACAAATTTGGGTGCCAACATGCATGTCACGCATGCTATGTGCTTCCTTAAACCTTTATCTTGCGTGCTTTTGCCTTGCACGCATTTTCATAGCTTATACCTTGTGTGCCTATGTGCTTTCATACCTGGTTAATATTCTAGGGGTCCAACATCACCCCACACTATGCCTGTTCTCCATCCTCAGAAACACTCTACTTAACCAAGATGCATGCTATCTAGGGAATCAATGAATAGTCTTACACTTTACAAAGAATAAGGAATGAAAGAATTGGGGAAAGAGTGAAGAATCGGGGGTATCAATTCATAAAGCTAGGGAAATATATTCAAAAATATTCCTCTAGATTATTCCACACTTTGACCTTTCCTATGTTGTTTAGCGAGAGGTCACCCACTAGGGTGCTCACTTCATCAAAACTCAGGCCAATTCCCTGGGTGCCCAAAGTGTCCATGATCTGTTCCATCTCTTTGCCCAGGTCCTCGAGTTTATCCATCCTCCTAGTAATCTGGGGGTATAGTTCCTTTAGCTGGGCCTTAATTGAGCTCCTTAAAGCCTCAATTGCCTCTAATTTATTCTCTACTTTGGCCAAAACCTTGTCCCTCTCCACCCTGTTCCCCTTGTTCTTTTCTTGGAACTCTTTTAGTTTTGCTTCAAGTGTGGTGACCAAGGAGCTTGCCACCTTATCCCTGTCTGTGCATGTATCATACACGGCCTCCGCAGATTGGGTAGTGACCTTAACCTCCACAAGTACTTGGCTATACTTAGAAATGAGTGCTACCACCTTCAATATGTCCTCCTCCTTCAAGCATGTGGAAACTTATTCTAAATATTACAGGCCAAAGGTCGTCTCTCCATAGTGAGGACACGCGTTAGATCTTCTATACACTCTAGAAGGGATGAGTACTTCTGTGTGGGTGGCGCTAAGTCTGGGTGCTTCAAAAGGATGACACCCTTGATAGAATCCATTTTCTTGTACACTTCCTACACCTTTATCTTCTCTTCCTTTAACTTATGCCTTAGTTATGTGCTGATCAGTTCTTCCTGCTTTAGGCTACGAGGTCTTCTCCACCAACTCCTCTTCCTTCTTCCCTATTTTTTCCTCCAAGACTCTTATCCTATCATTTCACACAAAGAGTCTAGCCTAGGTCTCGACTACAACCTTGTTAAGTGCATTACTGAGACTTGCTCGCCTAAGAGCTTATGAGCATTCACTAAGGGATTGACCTCCTTAAATTCTGGTAATGTTATGACTGTCCCCTAATAGAATTCAAAGTCTGGATCATCAATGTGGGAATCAAATGCCTAAGAGAGAATCTTCTTTGTTCTGGGGTATGATCTGTCCTTTTCAAAAGACCCCATGGCTAGAAGTCTTTCAGGCACGATTCTTTAGAAACACATGCGTAGCACCTTCTTCATGTCATCAACGTAACCCATTACTTACCTCTTCTCTATATCAAGATTCCTCCTACCTAAGTGCTCCCCTTTGGGGAAACTTACTATTAGGTTGTCATACTCTTTTTCAGTATTCTCCTCCTTGCCTTCCTTCAGCACTATGCCCGTGTTGCGTTCCAACTCTTGGTCTACCAGGACCTCGAGCATTTTCTGTGCTTCTCTTTCCACCACCTTAGTGATCTCCATCGTAAAACTTATGGATCCCTACTTTTCCCCACCAACCTCTTCATTCCCCGCCCTATCTTTGATGTCTTCCTAATCTTGTGTGCCCTTGTGCTGCATAAATACGAACTCCTGATTCTCATCTCCACTCTCCTCTTCCAAGTCGTAGAAGCAAAAAACTTGTGGCTCCTAGTCTTTTATAGGTTCATCTTTTTTCACCGTCATCTTCTTCACTCTCATCACCCTCATCACCTCTTCTGGCCATGTACTTTTGTAAGTTGTTTGTCACCTCCAAGTCAAATTCCTCATCTACCCTCTACTTTTTCCTTAGAGGTGGCTCCTGAACTAGGGATTCAACCTTATCTTCTCCCTCAGCTGATTCTTCCTTAGTGAGGGGTTACCTAGGTGCCTCTACTTCTGGCATCTTCTCCTTCACCAGGGACTTCTTTCTCTATATGTAGGTGCTTGGCTTGGCGCTTGTTGTTGGCATGCTCACTGTCTAAGTAGTCGGCACACTTGGTGATTTTTCCTCTCTTCCCCTCTTCTTGGGCACATGATTCTTTCTCTCCATGGGATCCTTAGGTATGGAGACTTCATTCTCTAGATATGCACCCTTCTCAAACTTCAGCCTTATACAAAGGTACACACACACTATAGCTCCTCCAGCAATGGGTAGTGTTATCGGCCTAGTCATCTAGATCTCGTGTGACATATACCTTTCCATGTATGTGCGCTTGCCACCGGGGTAATTTAGATTCTTCCTCATCTCCCTATGCTCCTGGTCCAGACTACCTAGTTCCAACCTTAACTTCTTTGATTCCTTAAATCTATTCACTCCCACTTGGAAGTATTAGGTAGTGAATGTGAAGGGAAGCTTGCACCAAGGGCTCCATGATTCGTCTATTAGCTTGAACCTACCCAAGAAGAAATGTTGATAGACAGCAAACTCAGCTTCCCCTTAGTGGCTACTTGGGAGTTGTTTAGGGATTCTCCACTCTACCCCGAACGTGTTCCTCAGGAATGTATACCATTCCTCCAACCATGCCTTTTGGGGTGTTTTCATTGTATCATAGGCATACTTCTTGAACCTCTTCATAGGCAAAGGATCCTCGGTGAGGTATGTTATCCAAAATGTGCCCCCGCTCATTTTGTGGCTAACTCCCTTTCATCTTTCCTTCTCTTGTGCCTCGAGACATAATATTTTTGTTTTTAGGCACTCAAAACATTCTAGAAATGGCACCATTGGATAGAGATCTTTCTCATCTTTCCAAAAGGTAAAGTTTTCCTCCAAACTCCATGTATTTTTGAAGTTATGGCTCGGTGAAGTTTTTTGAGAAAATTTTCACCTGAAAGGCCCGTAGCCAATGAGATGCTGCCACGTGGCACCTAGAGTGGCGGAGCATGGGAAAATTTTGGAAAATTTTCCAAATCACCAAAAAGGTGCAAAAATTTGAATTTTTTCCTGCCAACCCGATTTGGCCTTGTTTTGCCCTAAAACTTCAAATGGCCATATCTTTCGATCCAGAGCTTGGTTTTTCACGTTCTTTATATCAATGGAAAGATAGTGAAATTCTCTACAATATTCTAGGGTCATTTTTACATTTTGATGGAGTTTGAGAGAGAGAAAATTGAAAAACACCTCTGGCACGTGGTCATGGACATAAATGATGTTTCAACCACCGTTTTTAATGAAGAATGGCTCGCATTCTCTCCCAGCATGGCTAAAAATGTCAAGGGATGGGTCTGTAAGGATTCCCATGTTGTTTTGAATGCATTTTGGTCAATGATTGAACCTCTCCCATGTTTTCCCGTGTTTCTCTCTCCTGGGCTCGTCCCTTGCACTGTAAAAGCCAGATTTGGCTCATTTTCAAAGGGTGGAACATTTTTTGTGTATTGCAGGTCCCCTTTCTCACCTTGGAAGTGATTTTGGTGGAATATCAAACCTTTTCTAAGAGATGCAACTTTATTTTTCCTCTCAGGTGTTGTAATGCAAGTGATTTTGATGATTAAAATAACAATACAGCCTCTGTGATTAGTTTTCATCCTATATCGTGTTTGGTTAATTTCGATCCTTCATTACAATTATCGGTTTGTGCATGAGGTTCTTTGTTGCATTTTTATGGTGTGTGTCAATCTGCAGAAATAAAAAATGCTTAGCACTCCTTTGGTGCATCACCTATTAGCATTAGTTTTATTTTATCTGCATTCTCTATCTCTGTCTCCTTTGGAATTTAGGGTAGGATTAGGAATATATACCTCTACAACTTGTAAGTGATAAATCTGACCAGAGGAATTGAGGAACCAACCTCTAAACTGGATATTCCTTTCTCATTTTACAAGTCCCACACTTGGGGAAAGGATTCAATGTTGTGCAATCACACTGGATGCTAGTATGATCAAACTAGAAATCTGATCAACATCCAGGGGGTGCTGTTGATTTGCCACAACAGTTTTGGCATGCCTGGTGGGACCTTAGAGGTCTTAATCTTTATTGCAACAAAATTTATTTGCATTTGTTGCAAGTTTCTTGCTTAAAAGAGCTATAAATTACACATCTAGCAAATCTAAGGAAGAAGAATCAGTTGGTTTTAATAGTGCAGACCTGAAAACTCATGAGAAGAATCACTACAAGGTCAAGAGCTAGAGAAGAAGAGGTGCTATTTGAATATCTGCAATTATCTCCAAGAATAAGGTAAAGTGGGAGGAGAATCCAAAGGTCTCCATCTCCACCAAACAGAACTCTCTCAACTCCTCCACCTGGTAGGCCTTTCATTCAATCAACAAGGGTTCTAAGGGCAATCAAAATGGCACAAAACAACCCCTACGTCAATTTCACCGGTTGCAGCCCACTTGCTCTCAATGCACAAAATCTAATCCCAGTTGCAGCATTGAAGAACATTCCATACTTCATTAGAGAAAATCAGACCACTTCTGGTGATCATGTTAAGGATATTGCTAACATTTGTGCAATCCATGAGATCAATGAGATGCAAGTTGTTGTCAAACTACTGGCATCTTCATTCAAAGGGAAAGCTTTGCAATGGTTCAGGATTCTTGCCTTAAGTTCTATTCAAAATTGGAATCAGCTATGTATAGCCCTCCATGAGCAGTTTGGGGAAAAGGGAGACAACTTGTCCCTTTTGGAGCAGCTGACAACTATCAAAAGAGCTCCCAATGAGCAGCTGACTGATTTTAATTTCATATTTCAAAGGACTTGGGAGAGAATTCCAGTGGCAGTCAAGCCAACAGTAGAAGGTGTTTTTCTTTATTACCTTAAAGCTTTAAATTCTGATATTTCTATGTTAATTCATTCCATGGGAGGCACAACTATCCCCATTTCTTATAGCATTTCCATTAGAGCTGAAAATTGTTTGATTCAAGCTAGCAAGCTAGCTCCTAGGCTTCCAATGCCATTATTTCCAAGTTTAGAGAGCCCAAGTACTAGCCAAGTGCCTAATTTAGCTTCTATTCCCACTCCTAGAAATCAGAATTCAAGTGAAGCTTCCACTTCATCTTCTAGTGCCTCAAATGAACTTCAAGAAGTCATGAAGCAATTGCAAAATCTAGGTAATGAGCTGGTTACACTCAAAAGGCAGCAAGCTCAAGGTTTTAGACCTTCTTTCCAGCCCCAAGCTTAGCCTAACAGGTAGCCATATCAACCCCAAAGACCACCCAATCCAGCTGTAAATCTAAATCAAGCAAGGCCTCCTACCAACAGACCATTTCAGCCCTATAATCCCAATGCTACATCTGCATCTAAAGCATTAGTGCCAGTACAAAACAATATGGCTCAAGAGTATGATTGGTGTTTCCCATGCAATGAACCTCATAACCAGTCCATGTGCTTCAATGGTGCCTTGAATCAAGCATTAATGGTGACAACAACTGGTGTGGAGGGTGAAGGTAGTCAAAGAAATGACCAGCAACAAGAAACATTCCAGCAGCAATCAGCTCCAAATGATACCACACTTGTAAACTGGCAGGCAGAATATTTTTGTGGCATGAACCAGATAGTTTCCCAAAGTGTTGTAGCCAACACAAGGTCAAAGAGGAGAAATTTGGGTGAAGAACAGCCATTGGCCCCAAGTAATTCATGACCTTCTGTCACTCCACAAACTATTGGCAAGCAAAATGCAATCCCAAGCACACAAGGACTGCCTAAAACAGTTCCTAGGCCAACTCAAATGCCAGTTGTTGCTGCCCATGTACAAGGGATGAATGTGCAGGCCAAGGGATAAAAAATGATACTTCATCTCCATTCAATATCATTGATCAAATGAAGAAGACAAACGTAAACATATCAATGTGGGAATCACTATCTATCCCAGGCCAAAGAGATTTGCTACAAGCTGCTATGAAGGACTGGTCAACTTCAAATCAGCAAGTCCAAATGTAAGAGAAGGTGCTCACAAATGCTACCCAGCCTGAGGGGAATCACGGAGGAAATTGAGGTAAGATGTTGAATCCCCCTCCATTCTATGTTTCATTGATCATTAGGAACCAATTAGTACACAATTGCATGATTGATTCTCGGGGCAAGTAGTTCAGTAATGCCCAAGCAAATAGCTGATCAGTTGGGAATTCAGTATGAAACCATATCCAAAGGGGTGGTACAATTGGATGGGACAGTAGTAACAACAGTTGGAGTGATTAAAAACTTGAGTCTTACTTTGCATGCCTGTCCCAACGTGGTTGTTTTGCAAGATGTCTCAGTAATAGACCTTCCACCACTCTTTTCCCTATGTTTGTCAAGGGATTTCACAGCTAAGATTGGAGGTTACTTGTCTGCTGATTGGTCACACATGTTGTTCAGAACAAGATATGGAACCAAAGCCACAATCAGGTCTGAACCTATTGCAAACTTTCACATTGAGCCTTACACTCCAAGTCAGATTAATGCCAATTGTTCAGCGTTTGATCAAGAAGATCACCCAAGCACTGATGAAGCTGACACCAAGGTAGGAAGTATCCTAGATTTAACTCTTGATGAATGGGCTAGCAAGGTGCATGCTTTTGATCCTTATCAAGAAATAGAAGAATCTGAGTTAGGAGTCTATTGCATACATGAAGAAAATCAGCCTATTCCTAGCATCACCAAGCCAGACCACAAGGATGACAATGAGGTATGGCAGTTGTTTTTTGATGGATCAAGGAGTAGACAAGGTGCAGGAGGGGGAGCCATGTTGGTTTCACCTCAAGGAGTTAAGTATTATTCAGCTTTTAAATTTCAGTTTGCATGCTCTAACAACACTACTGAATATGAAGGCTTGGTGCAAGGACTGCATTGGGCAATCAAGAGAGGAATAAAGAACTTGCAAGTCTTTGGTGACACTGAGTTGATTATCAACCAAGTCAAGGGGCAGCATGATATCAAGAATGATCTACTCAAGTGATAAAAGAATAGGGTGTGGGACCTCATTGAATATTTTGAGGGTTTTGGCATCAAATCCATTCCTAGGAAATAGAACCAAGCTACTGACAGGCTTGCAGCAGTTGGGGCAGCCTTTGACGTTGTGGTGAGCATTCAAAAGGAAAAGGTATAACCAAACATACATGTGATTGTAAGGCCTTCAAGGGTAGACAACAATGTAAGTTGGCAAGTGTTTGAAAATGATCAGCAAATCAACCATTTCTTGTAAGAAGAGGTGAGTTCTCACCAAAAATTAGGAAAAGTTGAAGCAAAGCAATATGGTGACTAGGTGGTGCAGTGAGAACCAACAAACTACTAAAGGGGCTTATTACTTTGGAGTCCATTTTCAATCCTAATGATTAGTTTAGGAAGGACAAAGAAAACATCCAAGTGAAGGAATAAGATTCAGTGTCCATCTCGGTAGGAGAAGGAAAATCACTCCAAGTTAGCAAGATGACAACTGAGGAAGAAAGGTATGAGTTTATAAAACTTTATCAAGAATTCCCCGATGTGTTTTCTTGGAGCTATGAAAATTTGAAATGTTTCAATCCCAAGTTATCTCAACACACCATTGAATTGGATCCAAATATTAAGCCCATCAGGCAGAAATAAAGGCCAGTCAACCCCCACATGGAGCCTCTCATGAGAAAAGAATTGAATAAGTTCATAGAATCAAGAATCATATTCCCTATCAAACATTATAGTTGGGTTGCCAACTTGGTTCCAGTCAGAAAGAAGAGTGGGGAAATCAGATTATGTGTTGACTTTAGAGATTTGAATAGAGCATCTCTTAAGGATCATTACCCACTTCCTTCCATGGAGCAAATTTTACAAGTTGTTGCTGGCTCGAGAGGTTTTCACTACTTGATGGCTATTCAGGGTACAATCAGATTATGGTGAAGGAAGAAGATTAGTTCAAGACAGCCTTTACAACCAAATGGGGAACTTATGCATACAAGAAAATGCCATTTGGGCTGTCCAACGCTGGAGCTACCTTCCAAAGAGCAATGGACATGGTGTTCAAAGGTTTGATTAACAACATAGTGCTGATATATCTTGATATATCTTGATGATATCATGTTTTATCAAAAAATATAGCAAATCACCTCTCTCATTTGAGACAAGTGTTCCAAAGGTGCAGAAGATTTGGAGTCTCCTTGAATCCTAAAAAATGTATTTTCTTAGCTCATGAAGGAAAGATCCTTGGTCACATTGTCTCCAAAGAAGGATTAGCAATTGATCCAGAAAGAGTTGAAACCATAAGAGCACTACCATTTCCAAGCCACAAGAATGTGCTTTAGAGTTTCTTGGGGAGAATAAATTTTGTTCGGAGGTTTGTCCTAGATTTTGCAGCCCTTGTCAAGCCCATCACCAAGATGTTAAAGAAAAGCATGGCTTTCAAATGGACAGCAGAAGGCAAGGAGAGTTTTGAAGCAATCAAAGAAGCCATCTCTCAAGCCCCATCTCTCATCAACCCGGATTTCTCCAAGGATTTCATACTCTATGCATTCGGGGTGATGATACTATCTCTGCAATTTTGGTACAGCAGAACAAGGACAATGATGAGCAGCCAATTGCTTTCTTCAGCCAAATCTTGGAGGACTATGAGGTGAGATATTCTTTCATTGAGAAGCATGTTCTTGCAGTAATCAAGAGCTTGAAGAAATTCAAGCATCTAGTTTCAAAAATAAGGTCCAATTGCTGGTTTCTCATGTGGGAGTTAAGGACTTCCTTCTCAAAAAGAATTAAATGAAAAGAGAGCAGGTTGGATTAATCATGTCATGGAGTATGACATAGAGATCAAGGTCACCAATTTGGTCAGAGGAAAAGGATTGTGTGAGCAGCTGATTTTGAGAAATCAAGAGGAAGCATGCAAGGAAAAGGAGGTTGTTGTGGCTTTGTAAGACAGCCGTGAGAAAGGAAACACTCAAGAGGAGAATGATGGTATCCCCACTCCTTGCTGGACCCAAGGTATAATGCACTTCCTAAGCATAGGTCTATGTCCTCTACAGATGAACAAGACCCAAAGAAGACACTTCAGATTGCAAGCTGTCCCATATGCCCTTGTTGATGGTGTTTTTTTCAAAATATATGTGAATGGAGTACTGCTGAGATGCATTGGTACAAATCAGATTCATAAGGTGTTGGAAGAGTTCCATGGTGGACCAGTTGGTGGTCATTTTTCACCAAGAGTGACAGCTCTAAAGATCATGAGGGCTGGTTATCATTGGCCCAAAATTTTCAAGTGATTGTTATGCATGGATCAAGAGGTTCAAGAATTGTGCATTCTTCATAGGTAAAGAGAGGCTAGTTGTCCTCCCATTGCATCCAATTTTAGTTGACCAGCCATTCATACAATGGGGTTTAGACTTCATTGGAGTCATTAATCCCAATTCAAGCCAAGGGCACAAGTGGATTTTAACAGCCACAGATTACTTCACTAAGTGGACTGAAGCAGTAGCACTCAAGGAAGCAAATGAAGCTAGTATCCTAGACTTGTATGAGGGAATAGTAACTAGGTTTGGCATACCAATTACAATAATATCAGATAATGCATTAGCATTCATTGGATCCAAGGTGACTGAATGGGCTATCAAGAATGGGATCTACCTAAGTACTTCATCAAACTATTACCCTTAGGGTAATGGCCAGGCTGAGTCTACAAACAAGAACTTGTTGAAGATCATTAGGAGGACTCTTGATGAAAATCAGAGGTCTTGGCATAGTAAATTGAAATCAGCTTTATGGGCTGATAGGATAACTCCCAAGAGATCTACATGTAACTCTCCATTCAAGATTGTTTATGGGAGAGAGGTAGTTTTACCCATGTCTCTTGAGTTGCCAACATTGGAACTCATGAAACAGTTGGAGTTGTTGGATTTTGAGCCCATGGAAGTTAGATATGCAGAATTGATGGAGCTCCAAGAAATCAGGAATCAGGCATCCCAAGCAATAGAGAAGGATCAGGCTTTGATAAAGAAGACCTTTGATAGAAAGGCCAAGAATAGATCCTTCCAAGTTGGAGATCTAGTGTTAAAATGGGATGCAGACAGAGAAAAACCGGGAAGGCATTCAAAATTTGATGCCATTTGGAGTGGCCCATACATGGTCACAAAGTGTAAGGACAATAATGCCTTCCAATTGTCTTCATTGGATGGCGAAGAACTGTAGATTCCAGTCAATGGGATCCATCTAAAGCATTTCTACTAAAGGGAAATTCTCCACCTTGTAAATATTAGCTTAGGTTTTCATTCCTCCAAGTGCTTGTGCACATTGTTTTGCTGTAGGTTATTTTTTCTTTCCCTAAGTGCTTTGGCACAGGCTTGCTGTTCCTGGGAATGTGTTTACAGGCCTTGCTCCATCAGGTGATATTCCATGTTCCTCCTTGCAACGTTCTAGTCAGTTGGGGTATCAGACAGAAAATTAGGTGACTCCATGCCCAATGGATTGCTTCAGGAAACTGGTAACTTCATCCAGCAGGTAGATGACCCCTCTGAGTCGCCAAAATTGTTATCCAAAATGTGCCCCCTGCTCATTTTGTGGCTAACTCCCTTTCATCTTTCCTTCTCTTGTGCCTCAGACATAATATTTTGCTTTTTAGGCACTCAAAACCTTCTGGAAATGGCACCATTGGATAGAGCTCTTTCTCAGCTTTCTAGAAAGGTAAAGTTTTCCTCCTAACTCCATGTATTTTTGAAGTTATGGCTCGATGGAGTTTTTTGGGAAAAATTTCCCTGAAAGGCCCGTGGCCAATGAGATGCTGCCACGTGGCACCTAGAGTGGTGGAGCACAGGGAAATTTTGGAAAATTTTCCAAATGACCAAAAAGGTGCAAAAATTCAAATTTTTCCCACCAACTTGATTTGGCTCTGCTTTTGCCCTAAAACTTCAAATGCCATATCTTTCGAACTAGAGCTCGGTTTTTTTGCGTTCTTTTTATGGAGTTTTGAGGGAGAAAATTGAAAAACTCCTTTGGCACGTGGTCATGGATAGAAATGATGTTTCAACCACCATTTTTAATGAAGAATGGCTCGCATTCTCTCCCAGCATGGCTAAAAATGTTAGGGGATGGGTCTGTAAGGATGCCCATGCTGTTTTGAATGCTTTTTGGTCAATGATTGAACCTCTCCCATGTTTTCCCACATTTCTCTCTCCCCGGGCTCATCCTTGACCGTAAAAGCCAAATTTGGCTCATTTTCAAAGGGTGGAATATTTTTATGTATTGCAGTCCTCTTTCTCACCTTAGAAGTGATTTTGGTGGAATATTAGACCTTTTCTAAGAGCTGCAACTTTATTTTGCCTCTCGTGTGTTGTAATGCAAGTGATTTTTATGATTAAAATAACAATACAACCTCTTTGATTAGTTTTCATCCTCTGCTTGTGTTTTTGGTTAATTTATAATCCTTCATTACAATTATCAGTTTGTGCATGAGGTTATTTGTTGCATTTTTATGGATTGTGTCAATCTGTAGAAGTAAAAAATGCTCACCACTCCTTTGGTGCATCACCTATTAGCATTAGTTTTAGTTTATCTACATTTTGTATCTCTGTTTCCTTTGGAATTTAGAGTAGGATTAGGAATAGACCTCTGCAACTTGTAAGTGATAAATCGACTAGAGGAATTGAGGAACTAGCCTCTAAACTTGATATTCCTTTCTCATTTTGAAATTCCCACACTTGGGGAAAGGATTCAATGTTGTGCAATCACACTGGATGCTAGTATGATCAAACTAGAAATCGATCAACATCCGTGGGGTGCTTGCTGATTTGCCACAATGTACTCCCATAAAAAAATTTCTGGTATGTCGTGAACCCCAATCTCTGTGAATATAATGGTGAGTAAGATGTTGCTGAAGAGGATCCTATCCCCTTCCTTCAAGCACTTAATGATTTCTTCTACAATGTATATGGATAGGTTGTATATGGTGCCTTTTACAATTTTCCTATAGACATGTAACCAGGGTTTATTGACCTATGTCCACCTTTCCTAGCCATTTAACCTAGTCACTAGATGTAGAGCCATTTTCATCATGGGGTCCTTGATTTCTGAAAATGTTGTAATATCGTGACCCCTTCTTGTGCGCATACTCGGTGATTGTCTCTTCAATAGCCTCCTTTTCACCAAGGTCATCTTCTAAGCTATCTCCCTCACATATGAGGCCTGTAAATTGTGAAATAAGCTAGGATTCACATGCATCTTGCACCTGCAAAGTGGAAGTAATCTTCATGTACCCGTGACATCAACCATTGGTACAGGCACTGGCTTTCCAAAATAGGGCAACTCATAGAGTTGCAGTAGCCCTACCTTCTCCATTTTGACCTTAACGTCATCATTGTATATTGGCAAACCCTTTGGTTTTCATTTTTTGGTGGGGTGCACTAATTCCAGTGCCATTTCCTTTTCTATTGTGTTTGTGTGGTGATTATAGTCACTAATAGGTACACTTCTTAGGTGGGATTCCCATTCCTTCCCCATCATCACCCCATCTGGGTATTGCATCTTTGCATACCATTCTTCATTTGTGTTTACTTCAGGTTCTTGTTGTTTGGCCTTGGCCTTGGCCTTCCCTTTCTTGGGTGCCATTTTTGAGGTCCTCTTATCACTCCTACTCTCTCCTTGTTACTCTGTCTTACTTCTTCCAATCCTCCGATCTCAAATCCATGATACAACTCTTTTGAACCCATGCCCTAGTTTTTCAAACCCTAACTGGGATAAAATATTCACAAGACAACACCTCTTCAACTCTTTCCATGCCTGTGTAACCCCTTCTAGTTTACAAAATCAAACTAAATGTTGATGCTTCAATCTCATAGATCTTCCTTCACTTGATTGAATCTAAAAACCCTAGTTTATAGAACTCGCTTATATCTCAAACTCCTCTATTTCGCAAAGTAAAAATGAGAGTGCTCGACCCTTATAGTTTTTCTCTTTTCTGAACATTAAATGATACCTCACCTACCATTTTAATTTTTTAATTTAATGCAAATTTTTCAAATAAATTCTATCTTCAGCACTTTCACTCATGCACCCTTCCTGCGTGAAAACTCCTCCAACCTTCTAGCACACAACCAATCCAACCTGACAGGAGACTCTTGTGCGTGTTTAATCCATGCTGAAGGCACTTCTTCTATCCTAATTATTACTCTTGCCTACCTTGTGTTACCTTAAATGAAATTTTTCCTCCTTAGTATGTGGGATCTAGAAGTAGCTTTATCCTGGCACCAACTGTTCTTTTATCTTTTCTCTTTATATACCTCTTTCAACCCTGCTACTCAACAAGTATTTTCAACACAACTTCCTTGGTACTTTAATCACACACTTCTTCACTTTTCTCCACCCCACACTTAAAGCAATGCACGGTCCTATGTGCACTCACAAATTCTCAAAAATAGCAATAAGTTTACCATCACCCAAGGTGTAAAACAAAACAACAACGTGAAAGGGAAACACAAGAAAGGGAAAATGCATAAAGGAAAATTCTAAACTAACTTGTAAAAATACCTTATTTACAAATACCAAGAAGATTTATTTATAGTAGGGCTTTAGCCTACTCTAATTGAAGTGTCTAGGAAACTTCATCCCATCCAGTGCTTGTAACTGGCACACACCTGAATCAAGGATGTATGAGATTGTGTAGGGACCCAACCAATGGACTTTAAACTTCCCAGGATGGTGCAGAAACTTGGAATCATATAGTAACACCATCTTCCTAACCTCAAACTTATTTTTCCTAATGTGGTGATCATGCCAAGTCTTTTTATTTTCCTTCTCTACTACTTGGCTCCATTAGGTGAGTGATCATCTCTCATCTAGTTTCATTAACTTATCAATTCCTTCTTCTAGCACTTGTTGATCAGCTAACCCTTTGGTGCATGTTATTCATAGAGAAGGAAACATAAATTCAACTAGAAAAATAGCTTCCATGCCAAACACCAATGGAAAATGGTGTGGATTTGTTCATCCTTTTATACGTTTTCCTGTAAGCCCATAATACTACTAATACTTTGTCATCCCAATCTTGTCTTTTAACATCACAAATTTTGGTCAAGTTATGACTTGGTATCTTGTTGAATGCTTCCACGGTTCCATTTTCTTATGGGTGATAGGGTGTAGTATTGTGATGAGCCACCATGAACTCTGATAATAGGATCCTCATGGTCTCATTCAGAAATGTGTACCCCTATCACTGGTTAAAATCAACAGGAATCCATACCTTGTGATAATGTTTTCCCATAAGAACCTTACTTCTGTTGTTGTTGTGAAATCTTTAGTTGGGGCTACCTCTTCCCACCTTGTGAGATAATCCATGTAAGTGATGACATAACATGACCCAGTCCTACATGCTACTAGTGCAATAGGTCCTAAAAATTCTATCACCCATTTTTCAAAAGGCTCTGCGCTAGGAATAGGGCAAAACGGCATCTCATCTCTCCTTCCTAGTTTGCCAATGCGCTGAAAATGGACACATGCTTTATAATAGTCTCTCTAATATTTGTACAAGGTTTTCTGAAAAAACCTACCATTAATATATTGTGTGTGGTGGCATCACCCGCATAATTCCCACCTACACTTCCTCAATGTTATTCCTCCATGATGGTCAGTGCTCATTCTCTAAGACACATTTGCGCAAAACTTCATCACGTCCCAACTTGTACAAGTATCCATTGATTAACATGTAGTGTGCGGTGTGTATGGCCAACTTCTTCTTTTCTAATGTCTTCATTCCATCCGGTGCCACACCTTCCTTTAAGAATACTGCAATCTCCTCCAAATATGAGGGCATGGGTCATAACCTAAATAGTTATGCATCTAGCATTTCTTCCTCAATACTCTACGCGTCCTCCCTTGAATCAATTCTTGACAGATGATCAAGCCCACTAGTTGCTTTTTTTGGGCTTCACTACAATGGTGAATTCAAACTCTTGAAATAACAATACCCATCAACATATGCGCCCTTGTAGAACAAGCTTGTTCACTAAATATTTTAATGCCATGTGGTCGGTGTAAAACACAAAGGGTGTTGCTAGCAGATACTATCTAAACTTGAAGAGTGTGTAGATCATTGAAAATGCCTCACACTTGGTTGTGGTATAGTTTTGCTTTGTTGGTGTCAGCTTCTTGCTTGCAAAGCATAGAGGGTGATTAATAATCCCTTCACTTGGCTGTGCAAGCACTACTCTAATGGCGGTCTTTGAGGCATCTACAAGGACATCGAAGGGCTTGTCCCAAGAGGGAAAATGTAAAATAGGCATGGTGATAAGCCTCTATTTTAATGTATCAAATGCTCTCTACTATGCCTCTAGCAAATGGAAGGCACTTTAATGTATAATCAGCTCCTCTAAAAGTGTAGCAATCTTGGCATATCCCTTAATGAATTTTTTGTAATAGCTCATATGCCCAAGGAATCCATGCAATGCGCTCTAGCTAGTAGGCTCCCTTAACCCCATAATAACTGTAACCTTAGCGGGATCTACTAGCAATCCCTCCTTACATATGATATGCCCCAATAAAGTCCCAAAGGGTGTAAGAAACACATATTTCTTAATGTTGAGGGATATCCTCAACTACCTACACCTCTCAAACATTAACCTCAAATTGTCACAATGTTCTTTAACTAGACCATATATTGTCCAATCATCCAAATAGACCTGAAGAAACTTATGGATGAAGTCCTAGAATGCTTGCACCACTATGCATGAAAAGACAACTGGTGCATTCTTCAACCCAAAGGGCATGACCGTATATGCAAAACTTCCCCACTCGGTGGTGAAAGTTGTCTTCTCCTAGTCTTCCTTTGCAATCCGGACTTGGTGGTACCCTGAAAATCCATCTCGTAAAGGAATAGATTTTGCACCCAATGACTCCTTCCAAAATTTCTTCAGTGAAGGGGGTCAGAAATGGATCAATGACACAAACTACATTTAATTTCCTATAATCCACAAAAATTCTAATCCACCCATCCTTCTTGATGTTGATTACCATCGGGCTTATCCACTCCGATTCTTCCACTGCCTCAATGATCCCAAAAGCTATTATTTTTCTATCTCCTCCTTGACCTTCACGCGCAAGTTGGGATTCATCTGGTAGGGCCTTTTTCTAATCGGGTGCACACCATCCTTTAGTTTTATCTTCATCTCTCCTAAGGAGTGGTGAACGCCTTTGAGCTCATGGTACCCACATGGGAATAAATCCTCAAATTCGTGCAAGCAGATCAATGATCTTTGATACTTCCTTCTATATCTAGTAATCCCCAATAATAGCTTCCTTAGGTTCTTCTCTGAACCGATGTTAATTTTCTACATTTTTAAAGGCTCATGGTAGGCGTGTACATAAGTATCTCGCACTGTTCACTACCTCCTATGTCCCTGCTGCAATGGCTAACATATAAGTTTTCTCGATTCCTCTCCATCAATCACATATACCAGCTTTCTTTTCTCCTTTTCCAAACACACACACTAAAGTTGTAACTTTTTGCTTCCTCTTCTTCTTCAAAACATGCCTCCAATCCTGGTTCACCTAGTAATTCTAGTAGCCTATCTTCTATCCTGGCACTATCCCCCATGGTAAGGCACTTGATACCCTACAAGGCCATATCAACTGATGGCTTAGTACTCCAATATTCAAAGGTTTGAATAATGTCATCCGCGAGATCTTTCCAATTCCTTGTCTAATGACATGTCTCTGAATGAATGTACCATGCATACACAACACTGTAGTGTAGAATACAACTTATGCACCTAGAGGGATGGTGGTAAAGCTTCTGTACCTTCTCTCTAGACCCATTCACACTCCTGGATATGGAAAGAGGTGGCTCCTTCCCATGGTAGTCTTTGATGATGGTGGGTACATTTCTCCTAGAAAATTTGATAGAGAGAGAAATTCTTACCTCATGCCATTCTAAAAGGATCTCCTGATGTGTGGCCCACAACCTGAGGTGTTTTTCCAAGCAAGACATAACTTAACATCCCCCTCTGTTCCTTTCCATCCTTCCACTAAGCTTCCACCTCCTGTAGAAAGATCTCAGGGAAGGATCCTCTTGAATACTTGGGTAGTTCTTTTCCTCCAAGGCACCTAACCGTGCATGCCTTAGTCACCTTGGTCATCAACCCTCTCAACTACCATCCCATTAATTCATAAGTTCCATGTGCCCAATTGTCACATGCCAGACTAGTGGTATCACTCACTGACTGAGTATCTTCAAACTGGATAACCCCGTTAGTAGGGTGTATCATCTCAGGGTCTCTGATTGAGCACACATAAATCCTATCTAGAACTTCTTCTCCCAACGGTTCAATATAGGGTGTCAACTTCCCATCAGCTAAGGGTATAATGACCTATTCCTCCTTGTTCTTGAAGTTGATGTACCCTTTGTTGAACCAAAGGTCCGCATTGTTCTTGTAACACCAACGTTGCCCAAGTAGTGCTAAGAAATTATCTACCTTGGTGAGTACCAAGACTTCGAAGTCCCCAGTAAAGTTGGCTACCTAGATAGTAATAGCTAAATCCTTCAAGACACCGATGGGCATTGCCTTAGTCTTGTTTACCATATAAAACACATTTGAAGATGACTGTAATGTAGGTCTTCCCATCGATGCCATGCATCCAAAGCCAAAATATTAACCTTTGTGCTCTGTGTTAATGAGGATGTTTTTAAGGAGTCATCCATCTACAACTACATTCAACGTAATGTCCTTTTTATATTCAAGGCTATGAGGGGAAAGTTCATGTGTAATACGTATCTCTCGTACTCTTCTCCCAAGCACGTGTTACCTTCTCTCTCAACCAGGATCCTAGCAAGGGAATGATATTCTCCTACCTTAGCATTTTACATACCTCTTTGGCCTCATCTTGGTAATCCTTTTGTGCCTTGACCCTCCTTCCTTTTCCCTCCCTCCGGATTTCTCCTTTAGACACTAAATCTCCCCTGTAAGCTCCAAATAACATCCATGGTGTCCCTGATATATCTCCTTTTCTTTGCGTGGGATCTAGATAATTCCCATGAATGACCTCCTCCCTTGAAACTAGGGTTTTATGTCCTGGTACCTCTCTTACGCATGCATCTTCTACCTTTTTATTGCAAGACAGTTCCAAACCTACATCTCGTGTTACCCAAGGCATCCACTAAATGTCTTCCTTCTTGATGTTGACCATCACGGTGCCCTTGTCCTTCCTGGGGTGCCACCGATTCATATGCTCAAATAATTCCAGAACTCCTCATAACTATGCTTCTTTCCACTCCATAACCACCGCAACAGTCCATGCACTCACATTTGTAATGTTATGTAGATCCACAATTGAAACATGTTCCGTGTGGAACTCACTCCTTCCTCCTCCGTGGTTACTACGACCATGGAATCCTTCTCGAAAACCTCTTCTGCACACGCCTCCATCTATGTGCTCCTCATAATGGTGATCATCACCTTGAGAAGCACTGGGAATGCTAGTTTGGCGTACCCCATGATCAATGGCCTCATGGATCTGATTAATAAGCCTACAGTCCTTAGTATCATGGATTGTAGAGGTGTAAATTTTGTAATAACAAGACACATTCTTCCTAATCGCATGCTGCAGCAAGGGAAATCTACTTGCATCATGGTCCCCATGACAAATTTCACAATCTACCACTACAATACTTATAATCTGTGCACCAAAACTACTACAAGTCTTGTGGGCTGAGTTCACGAGATAATTTTTTCAACCGCCTTACCATAGTAGTAACTCGAGCCTCAAGAATGGGCTAACGCCGATATCTATACTACCAATAGCTTCGGTGTGCAGGAAGCTTCCAATGCTTCGCATGGGTCTCGTAAAACTTTTATGAGATAAGGCCCTTCTAAAAGGGGTGATCAATCCTCCAACAAACTAATGTGCATGCTTTGAGAAGGATGAATATCATATGATAATCTAGACAAGAGAGTTTTAAAACATGCATCATACTCATGCACACTCTTTTCCATTCCTTGTTGGATCTCCTTCAGAGCACTAATACTCTTCTACTCAAAATCAAGCATGTGGAATTATTTCAAGAATGTGTTATTTAAAGCGAGTGTATTCCACCACCATTTGATGAGGGTCATACTTCCTATACCAGCTATGTGCGTGCCCTTACAACATGGTTACAAACTGACTAGCCTTCCATTCTGGGGTTGTGATACCCTTCATGCACCATAGTAGTTCACACTTGTGAACATGTTCTACAACATCCTCAATGCCCTGTAATATGGTAAATGCAAAGACATTTCAAAGAATACTTGAGGTGGTGGCTGGGGTCCCTGTCCTCCTGAGCTAGAGCCTTGGTTCCCTTTAGTGTTTCCTCCGTCATTTGATCCACCAAGTCAACCGGGTCCTATGCCTCTTGAGCCACAACATCCACTAGAACCACTTTGGGTCCAACAGGCCTATAGGATCTATGCCAAGTGCCCCCATGGTCCCACTAAAATGTGTGTTGATGGTCTATGATGGTGCTCCACTACCACTACTGTGTCTCGTGCCACTCCCTGATGTGAGACCAAAATCTTGTACACTTGCTCCTTGTCCAAAGACTCCTCCAAATATTGGAATATGTGCAGCCATAGAATAAGGAACTATAAAATTATACCTTCTAGGCATGGATCTATCTCTTCCACTGATATTAACTGGGTCAATAACACTTCTTCCTAGTTTGGGAAAACCAAGCACTAGGGCTCGGTCATTGGGTGGGTTCAGATATGTGCCAATGACTCTCCTTTCTCCATTGTGAGATCTCACCGAGAAAGTGAAGGGGTCTCCCTTACGTTCTTTCCAAGATGGGGTAAAGATAGACAGCGCTCGGGTTCCACATCCTCTGCATGAACCTCAAATCCTTCCTATAATGTCTATCTCCATAGATCCATCACACTAGTAGCCTCATGTCATCTAGCAATCTCCCTTTCACGCGCTTCACTATACTTGAGCCATCTCTCTTCCCTCTCCTTCTCTGTCATGATATCTGCCATCTTCCTCCACCCAAGCTCCCTTACCCAATGCTCAGAAAGGTCTAGCCGGCCATTGGGAACACCTCTAAACTCATGGTAACCATCAATATCTTCATAGCTAGAGGAATAGCACGTAGAAACATTCCTCTAGGTTCTTGTAGAAATTCAAACTCAGCAACCTCTAAACAAGAGTACGTAGAAATGGCATACTCCAGAGTGTAACTAGTTAGTACTCCTCTCCACCAATGATCTATAGCATGGGTCCACATCAGATCTACATCCTATAACCTTTGGTAGTCTTCTTTGGTCCACATATGTGATCCATAATGCCAACTTGATCTAGATGCATAGGTTGAAAGCCATTCATATAGTTCTACTGGGAAGCAGTAGAAGAAGGTCTCATATAGATCATGGTAGAGGTTCTCTTCTACCCATCTATGTGCATTAAACTCAGGTCTAGTGCTGAATCTCTGAGAAAATCATCCTCTATGCTCTTGAACCATGATTCAAAATTTTCCAATATTAACCACTCTATCATTACTCATTACACATATCCTGATGTATGTTATATCACACTACAACTTCAAAAAGAGGTCCCGGTAATGGAACCAAGATGTAGTCATTTTTACTCCTATCATAAAAGGAAGGGACCCCCATGTGTGCCTTCCTATCACCCAAAGAAGTTGAGTGCTCACCCGAGGAACGTGTAGGTACCGAGTCTCTCTTTTATGTGAGTTTAGTGGGAAGCATAATCTATGATTAGTGTAAGATTTTTTAGGATGGAAGTTAAGACATACAAGAACCATAGGGCTCAGAATGACCTCTATATCCTTACAGTCACTTTAGACCAAGTGCTTTAACAGAATCCAGAACATATATTATGACAGAAAGAATTATACAAGCATTCATACATGGCATGAAAGGAAAGAGAACTCATAAGAGAGAAATATGCATTAGAACCATTGATATTCACATATATATTATATCAGGTAACCTCATTACATTCATTGAACCATTACAGGGTGTCACAGGGAAGCAGACCGTAGTCATGCAATTCACTAGACTTATGTAACTAAGCTACCAAAAGAAAATTTACAACTCCATGCCTAGTACATTCTCTCCTAAATCAATTATCCACTAACAGAGTCCTCACAACAATTCTATAGAGCTCCACCCATACTATATCTCAAACTCACCATGTATATCAAACTCCTTATCTCCCTAACTCCTAGTGTCTCTTCTTTTACTCTGTAGGCACTTGTATTTATAATTCTCCTACACTACCAACTCACCTTCTAATGCCCTCAGATCTGGTGCCAAGTGTCGAATGTGGTCCTTCATGCGAGCATGCTTCTCCAGGACTAAGCTTTCCACTTTATCTCATGATGTTCTTCTAGAAGATTCCAAGGCATGCCCCTATCGAGGCCAACCTATCGCCAGGCTGGCATCTTATCCATGTGCAACCAATCATGCTTTTCACGTGTTCTTCCCTAGGTGCTCAAATTGACTAAGTCCGAACCTCCTTTCACACATCGCGCATGCTATGTGCTTCCTTAAACCTTTCTCTTGCACACCTTTTCATAACTGGGACCTTGCATGCCTATGTGCCTTCATACTTGGTTAATATTCTAGGGTCAAACATGTCATGAAAGATATAAGTCATAGCTTGTTGATATGTAGAACCAACAATTTTAAGTCCAAAAGAAATGACTCGATAGCAGAAGGTCCCCTAAGAGTAATGAAGGAAATTTTTGTTGATCTTCTTGAGTGAGTAATATTAAATTATGATAAGACCCTTGACTACGGTTATTTTCCTCCTTTGCATTCAAGTGTTGATATATGATTTTCCTTATAAGGATATGTTCTTCTGATTATTGGAAATCATGCTTGATATGGATAAGTCTTTTATGCTCTTAAGATCCTATGATCGAACTAGTATGACTTCTCTGAATCCATTTTTCAGTTCTGGTAGGTAATTTACAATTTGGTTTAAGAGTTGTAAACTTGTCTTTTTTCCGACTCATCCTTGGATCAATTTCAGTGATCCAAGGAATGTTTTTTTAGAATAATGCTCTGTTGAAGTGAATGGTAAAATTGACATTCCATGAGTTAAGCTACACGCTAGACTAAAATTTTTGTTATAAGTTCTTTGAATTCTGTGTGAATGCACTTCAATTCAGTAGGTTGTTGGCTTGGGTCCTTGAAGATCGACCATGATGGGTCATTGCTGATAATGATGGGAATGCAGCTATTCACAGCACATGGGAAAGATATTGGGGAACCTATTGAGGAATTACTTCTGAAATCCTAAGCTAGGTGAAAGTATTCCTACCTAATCCATGTTACTTGATATAATTTTTTTGCTAACCTAAACTTGTTACTCGAGGGTTAGAAGGGTTACTACGTATTAAAACTATAACCTAACACTAAAAAGTTATTTGGTGATCGAACACGTTTCTATAAACTATTGTATTTTTATTTCTCACCTATGTGGAGGAATCTAATCTAATTTCTAAAGATCTATGTTAGAGGTTAGTGGTTATTGTTACATCCTAAGGTACTAATTTAAATCCTACCTAAGATCTAACCTAAGCAATATAACCTATCCTAAGCTAATTAATGCGAATTGGGAACTAAAAGGGTGTTGCATGTACATTGGCAACAATTTCTAAGCATTTAAGAAAATGATAATGTTTTTAAATTCCTATGGACTGCCGACTTTGGTAGGTGCTAGTTTTTTTGGCAAAGACCTAGGCGGCAAAGATCACTAGAAATGGAAACTCATGTTTTATTTGATTTGGAACTCGCTAGTTTGGCAGGAAGAAGGCAACTAAACCGTGCTAGCAATTTTTACGAGATAGACTTCGTAAGTGATAAGAGAAGGAAAAAACTAATATGATGCATTGGCTGACCTATGTTGATTCTTCAGAAGAATTCTGAATTGTTCTTAAGTTGTATTAAAAAAAAAAAATTCTTTTGAATGTCGGCTAATGTTATGTAGTGTGTTTGTAATGCATAAGTTGTAAATGTATAAGCTTTGAAAAGTAAATGAAGAATGAGAATTTACTTGCATGGATTATGTAAAATAACTTGTACTTTTGTAAAAGAAATAGAATTCTATTCTGTTGACGTTCTTCATATTATCTATATGTTTCAATGAGTGTTCTTGTATAAGTAGGAAAAGGGGGATTAGGGTAATTCCCTAATTGTGATGCAACTTAGTAAGTTGTAGAAATATAATGAATTTATCTAAACAACTCATATCATTAAGATATCTTATGCTAAACTGCAATGAACCTTATAAAAATTATAAGGGTATAATGGGTGAGTAAACCCTATGAAATTAACTATGAAGAGGAATTTTCTCCCTCTCTTATGAACTAAATAAAAGAGGAAGATATGATTGTTAATCATTAAGACTTAATTATAATAAGTCTGATATGTTTTCAGCCTTGTAGGTTGTTACACTTCCTTAATTGGTTAAGTTATTTAGAATAAAGGAACATAAGTTGTTGCTGTCCTATTTTTGGATAACGGGTTGTTAGGTCAAAACTAACAAACCTAGAAGAAATCTTAAGTTAATTAAAGTTCTTAAGATTATATGAATCTGAAATGTAAAAATAACTTAAAGAGTGTTGGACTCGGGGTTTGATGGGCTGCCAAAATATGTCGTCTTATAACCAAAATTTAACTTAACGTATGTAAACTCTTGGAGGTATGTACATCTTTACGAGGCTATTCTGTAGGATGTTGACACACGTCAACTACAAGGTTATACCTTCGAGAAGATTAGGATCTTCTCAAGGATATAACAATGCAAATTAACATCCTGCAACACCCTTCGCATTGATTTTCAAGATCTACATAGCTTTAAACTTGATAAAGATTTCCCTCTAGGACTGGTTAGTATCATAGTCAAGATATGAAGTATCCCTCTAGGACTCAGGGTACCTTGGCACATGGGGTTAACCTAGGTTGACCCAGTATGCCAATTTACCCTAAGTCTTTGTGAGCCACATCATATCATGACCTATACTGTTAACCTGGACTAGAGTTAAACCTTGGGTGAGGGGACTGACAAAATTCAGTGTAAGACATTCTAGATAATAATGGAGTGGGGTGAAGGAATTATTCTAGATTGATGAGTATGCCGTAAAGGAATAAGTAATACAAACATTATGTTAGAAATCTTTTGCCAAAGTATCGTAAGTTATTGATTGCATTGTCCTATGTCACCTAATCTAAGGATCATGATGACGATGAATATTTGTAACAAATATTTAGTTAGGTTCCTTAGACAGATCACTCAGAACCCAAAATAGGGTAAGAGAACCAAGAATATGAAGTATTTAGTAGAATACTCAAAAATCAATGTTACACATGAATGGATCGGTAGTTCACCGAGTCATGGAATGAATAGATTGGTTGTTCACCGAGTCATTACAGCTGCATATGGTTATCTATTATAAGAATGATTGTTATGAAATGTGTGTTCTAAATTATGTATTTAGAACAAAGAACATTAATCATGCAAAAAAAAATTCCTTATTTCTAAAGTCTTAAAATGGGAATGTTACATCTTGGTATCAGAGCTGAAGGTTACAGCTCTTGGACCTATTGTGTCCATAATTTGATAAAAACTTAAATTTTCTTGTAACAGAAAATGGTTAGGACAAGAGGAAACGTTGTGAACAATGCTCCACCTGAGGAAGGAGCAGCAATAACCCAAAAACTTGATGAGATCCTTGCTGCCCTGTTGGACACAAGAGATCATTTGACTATGCTCGAGCAACAAGTGATGGGTAATGAGGAGGAAGAAGAAGCTAGTAATAAAAATCAGCCACCTCCTGAGGAAAACCCCAATTTGGGTGTTGATAATAACAATGTTAATATACCTGACCAGCCAGAAAACAAAAAGGCTAGGTTAGCTACTGAACTCACTAATGATATAAAAAGGATAAGTCCACCTAAGTTTGATGGCACCACATTAGGTGATGGAGTTGAGAACTGGCTTAGTGAGATGGAGAAGTACTTTGTAATAAGGAACTTCTCAGAAGAGACCAAAGCTATTTGGGGAGCATATCAACTTTCCCATGAAGCATCTTCATGGTGGGACAGCCGGAAGGCCGAGCTAAACATTGATGAAACTAACATCACATGGGATCAATTTAAAGGTTATTTTAGGAAACGATGGCTGCCACAACTTTATTATGATCAGAAAATGACTGAATTTCAGAACTTAGCTCAAGGGAAGTTAACTGTAACTAAGTATTGGGAATAGTTTACAAAACTACTCAAGTATGTACCTCAGTATCAAACTGATGAGAAGTTCAGGATACGGAAATTCATCATGGGATTGAATCCCATTATTGGGGGAGAGGTTGATGTTCACAACCCAACCACTATGGAAGGGGTTGTTGAAAAATCCATAAGGCAAGAACAAAAGTTAAAGGCTATTTCTGCTCACAAGGAAGAAGTACGGAAGAAGGTTCCAAACTCTTCTTCAGCTTCTCTTACACCTAAGAAAGGACCATGGAAAAATTTTGGTAACAAAAGTAAGTTTCCAACTAATAATAATAAGAAAAAAACAATGAATAAGACTGTTGGTAATACATAGAACAATTTTTCCAGAAATAATAATAACGGGTGAAAACCTATAGAGGTCAGAATGATAACTTTAAGGCTGGAAATAATTCTAAGCCCAAAAAGGGACCAGTAGGAGGCTATTATAATTGTGGAAAAGATCATTACATGAATCAATGTCCTTTGAAGAAGGATGATCGTAATCAGCAACACAAGATACATGTTGCAGTAGCTGACAAGCAAGATGAAAAGCAAGTTACACCTATTGAAGTTCCTGGTAAGTTATTTGGCATACCTGTAACTATTATTTTTGATACAGGAGCTACTGAATGTTTTATTTCTAGTAAAATTGCTTCAAAACTTAAAAGAAAAGATGGAAAAATGGATAAATCATGGACTGTACATTATGGTAATAATTATGTTCATACAGTTAGTATGTGTCTTTTAGAGCAAAGTCCTTGACTTACCTAGCTTTTCCACAAAATTTGATCTCTATGTAGCACCTTTGGGATCTTATGATATAGTCATAGGTGTAAATTGGTTAGCAGAGCATAAAGAAAAGGTAGACTGTTTTGAAAAACATATTAGTTGTTTAGATGATCTATAAAAAAAATAGAGATTCAAGGTGTAAAATGAGAAATTTCAGTTAGGAAATTGTCAGCTATGTAACTTAAAAAGGCCAAAAATAAGGGTTGTACCTTATATGCAGTAAAGATTTCTGAATCTATGGAAGAAAACAACGATTTTATGGAATGTTATCCGCTATTATAGAACTATGGTGATGTATTTCGGAAGAATTACCGGGACTACCACCCAAAAGGGAGTTTGACTTCATGATTGAAATCAAACCAGGTACTAAACCTATTTCTAAAGCACCTTATTGGATGACTACCATAGAGTTAGTAGAGCTAAAGGCTCAATTACAAGAAATTTTGTCTAAGGGTTTGATTAGACCAAGTGTTTCACCTTGGGGAGCACCAGTGATCTTTGTGAAAAAGAAGGATGGAACCCTCAGATTGTGCATTGATTACAGGATGCTAAACAAAGCAACAATCAAGAATAGGTACCCACTGCCTAGAATTGATGATCTATTTGATCAGATGCATGGAGCATCGGTATATTCTAAGATATACCTTCAGTCTGGATATCACCAACTATGAATTAAGGAGGAGGATATTCATAAAAAGATTTTAGGATGAGGTATGGACATTATGAATTCATGGTTTTACCCTTTGGATTAATGAATGCACTGCAGATTTCATGAACTTAATGAATAATATCTTTCAAGAATACTTGGACAAGTTTGTGCTTTTATTCTTGGACTAAATTCTCATATATTCTAAAAGTGTGGAGGAGACACCATGAACACTTGAAAATATTCTTAGAAATTTCGAGAAAGAGACAATTATATGGGAAGCTATCCAAATGTTCTTTCTATGAAACTAAAGTGCACTATTTGGGTCATGTTATAAGTAAAGATGGGATTGCTATGGATCCTTCTAAAATTGTGGCTGTAGTCGAGTGGCCTACACCGAAGAATGTACATGAAGTTAGTAGCTTCATGGGCCTTGTAGGTTATTATAGAAATTTTTTTAAAGGATTTTTCTAAGGTGGTTGCACCAATAACTTCATTGTAGAAAAAGGATAAGAAATTTTTTGGAATGATAAATGTGAATCTGCTTTTAAAAATTTGAAAAGTCAGTTGACTTTAGCACCTATTTTAGTTGTACCTGATCCTAATGGAGACTTCATGGTTGTAACGGATGCATCTGGGGAGGGTCTTGGAGGTATTTTGTTACAAAATGATCATGTCATAGCTTATGAAAGTAGAAAACTTAAGTTACATGAGTTGAATTATGCTCCACATGATTTAGAGCTTGTTGCCATAGTTCATGCACTTCAAGTTTGGAGGCATTATCTGCTTGGTAAACCATTTGAGTTGAAAACTAATCATCTTGGACTGAAGTACATTTTTACTCAACCAAATCTAAATGCAAGATAGCGAAGGTGGTTAGAGTTTTTGTGTCAATATGAATTTGACATAAGTTACATTAAAGGAAAAGAGAATAGAGTGGGTAACGCTCTAATTCGTAGGAAGCATATTTCGGCTCTTATAACACTAAGAACTCAGTTTAAAGATGAGGTAAAAAGTGCTATGGAATCTGACTCTTACTTTTAACAAGTAAAAACAACGCTTGTTGTAGATCCAAGAGATGAAAGGTATAAAGGTTTTCACTTTGATAATGAAGGAATATTATGATATGAAAACAGTATATGTACCCTTACTTAATGATTTGAGGAAGAAATTGTTGACAGAGTTCCACAATTCACCTTTTTCTGGGCATCCTGGCATTATGAAAATGCTTGCTGATATAAAACAGTAATACTTCTGGAAGGGAATGAAAAATGATGTTATAGATTTTGTGACTCATTGTCTAGAATGTCAATGGGTAAAAGTGGAACATATGCATCCAGCTAGTTTTCTATATCCTCATAGCATACCGCAATACAAGTGGTAGGTAATAAGCATGGATTTTGTACAAGGATTGCCTATGTCAAGAAATAAACATGATGTTATTTTGGTAGTAGTTGACAAACTAACGAAAGTAGCTCATTTTATTGCTGGAAATCTAAAGGATGATTCTCCTATTTTGGCTAAAATATTTGTACACAAAATTTTCAGATTACATGGAGTACCTGAATTAATCATATCTGATAGAGACCCTAGAATGACATCAAGGTTTTGGAAAACGCTTAACGTAGCTCTTGGCACTAAATTGAACTTCATTTCTATATCATGCGGAAATGGATGGACAGATTGAAAGAGTAAATCAGGTTTTGGAGGATATGTTATGGATGTATTGTATGGATCAACAGTACAAATGGGAAGAGTACCTTCCCTTAGTTGAATTTGCATACAATAATACATATCATGCTTCTCTTAAGATGGCACCTTTCGAGGTGCTTTACGAGAGAAAATGCAGAACCCCTATTAGTTGGGATAGCATTGAGGATAGAGAGGTAATTGGACCTGAAATCCTTATGGAAATGGAACAACAAGTTAAAATGATTTTTGAACGCTTGAAAGAAAGCAGAGATAGGCAAAAGAGTTATGCTGACTTAAAGCGGGTTGACAAGAAATTTGAACTTGGAGAAAAGTTTTTCTTCGGGTTAAACTGAAAAAGAGTTCCATAAATTTTGGAAAGTCTGCCAAGTTCTCACCTCGATATGTGGGACCCTTTGAAGTAGTGTAAATAATCAACACTATAGCTTATTGTTTAGCACTACCACCTGCTTTGTCATGAATGTATGATGTTTTCCATATTTCTTTGCTTAAGAAATACGTTTCAGATTTATCACATGTGTTACATTGGAATTCCTTGCAGGTCCAAGACCCAGGAATAATCGTGGTTAAGCCCATTTGAGTGCTGGAAACTTACCAGTTGCATTTAATAAATGGAGAAATAAGTCAATGTAAGGTCAAGTGGGACCAGTTTAACAAGGAGAGTGCAACTTGGGAAAATATGGAGGATATGAAAACTACTTTTCCATATCTATTTGAACAGAATTGAATTTGTTAACTGATAAAAATTTATGAATTTATTCTTTAATGATGTTAAGTAAGCCAATTTTGGGTAGATATTTACTTGAATTGAACAAAAAGTTATTTACTACTGATTTCTTGAACTATAAGGTTTTGAGTCATTTGACTTAGGATAAGAGAAATGAACGAATTGACTATCCTTGATGTAAATTGTTAAAAGAGATAATCATCAGGATGATGATTATTTTAGGAGGGAAGCATGTAAAACTCTTGACTGTGGTTATTTTCCTCCTTTGCATTCAAGTGTTGATATATGATTTTTCTTATAAAGATATGTTCTTGATTATTACAAATCATGCTTGATATGGATAAGTCTTTTTTGCTCTTAAGATCCTATGATCGAACTGGTATGACTTCTCTAAATCCATTTTTTACTTCTGGTAGGTAATTTATAATCTGTTTTAAGAGTTGTAAACTTGTCTTTTTATCGACTCATCCTTGGATCAATTTCAGTGATCCAAGGAATGTTTTTTTAGAAAATGTTTTGTTGAAGTGAATGGTAAAATTGACATTCCATGAGTTAAGCTACATGCTGGACTGAACTTTTTTGTTACAAGTTCTTTGACTTCTATGTGAATGCACTTCCATTTAGTAGGTTGTTGGCTTGGGTCCTTGAAGATCGACCATGACAGGTCATTGTTGATAACGATGGGAATGCAGCTATTCACAGCATAGGAGAAAGATATCCAGGAACCTATTGAGGATTTACTTCCGGAATCCTAAGCTAGGTGAAAGTATTCCTACCTAAGCTATGTTACTTGATATAATTTTTTTGCTAACCTAAACTTGGTACTAAGGGTTAGAAGGGTTGCTAGGTATTAAAACTATAACCTAACACTACAAGGTTATTTGGTGATCTAACCTAGTTTCTTTAAACTATTGTATTTTTATTACTCACCTATGTGGAGTTATCTAACCTAATTGCTAAAGATCTATGTTAGAGGTTAGTGGTTAGTGTTACATCCTAAGGTACTAATTTAAATCCTACCTAAGATCTAACCTAAGCAATCTAACCTATCCTAAACTAATGGATGCGAATTGGGAACTAAAATGGGGTCACATGTACATTGGCGATGGTTTCTAAGCATTTAAGAAGATGATAAGGTTTTTAAATTCCTACGGACTACCAACTTTGGTAGGGGCTAGTTTGGTTGGCGGAGGCCTAGGTGGCAGTATCACTAGAAATGGAAACTCATGTTTTATTTGATTTGGAACTTGCTAGTTTGGTAGGTGGTGGCAAGGAAGATTGGGCGGGAGATCGGGAAATTAATGCAATTAATTGTCTTGTTTGATGAGCCTGAACCACTTTGGTAGGCATGCTAGCAGATTTTTGGTTGAGCTGTTTCATTTGCATGCTTTCAATTTTCATTCTACTTGCACTCTAGTTTTTCAAACCAGTAGTTAAATTGTATTGCATGGCTATTTTGGAGGTTTCAAATCTATTTTTGTTTCATGGAGAGTATATGAGGAAATGTGGAGGAAGTATTTTGTTGTTTTGGTCTTTCGTGGAGAAGAAGGGAAGAAGTGAGCTCAGCTAGAAGTCTTCTTCAATTTTTTTGGCGACACTATCAGGCATGATAGGCCCTAACTATTAAAATCTCTTGCTTTCTTCTAAGTGTTTTCATTAAAACAAATTTTCTCTATTGATTTATGCGTATTCATGCTTAGCTGGTAAATTGATAGATGGGTTTGTAAGAAAACTTGTATTCTATGTTTTTGGAATCTGTGTGTTCATGATTCTATGGAAAGTTTTCTTTGCACTACCTTTTCATAAAGGAACCATGAATACTTAACAAAAATGGTAACACTATTTGCTTCTTCAGTGGTTTGAAATGTTTGTTGGGTGAACTAGTTGTGTCTTGTGAATTCGAACTGGTAAGAACTCAGTCTTATTAAACTTGTATGCAAGTACGAGCTTCAGTTGGGAAACTTGTTTAGTAAAGTGGACTGTAACTGAGATTCTTAGGGTTTGTTTAGTGTGCGTTTTGATCCATAGTTAAATGGACTATGAATAAACCCATATATGATTTGGGGATTGTATTCTTCTTATGAAAATTGTTGACTGTTAACAAGTTTTGCATGCACTATAGATAAACCTGTTTATGTCTTGTTGTTTTTTATTTTACCTTGTGGAACTTTAATGGTAGAAAAGTTTGCATCATGGAAAAACCATATATAGTTTGTTTCTATGTTTATTCTTGCAAAAAGATGGACTGTTATGGAAACTTGCATGCACATGAAAAGTAGTATATGGTTTAGTTTATATTTCATTTTGTGAACTTGATTGATTTTGGAACTTGTGTTTGTTATTATTTTAGATAGCTTGACTGTAACTCATGTCGCTTGGGCATGGTGCTTATGGAATCTTGTTCTTATGACCACATTAATGGTATTTGGAGATTCTTTATGAACCCGACCTATGAGTCATCCTTTCTGAGCTTTGTCTAAGCATCTTACATTCCATTTTTGTTCGGTAATAAGGTTGAAAGGATATTAATGAAGAATGGAAGCATTTCTTCTTATTTCAAACTATATGCAAACAATTTCACTACTCTCAGTCTAGTCTTAGGATGATGGCATATTATGTAATTATGGTTGTGATATTGATATCCTTCACTGTACACACCATTTAATACTTGGTGTTCTTAATGGAAGTAGAAACTTGAACATTGTGTTGGTTCAAGTATTATGGTCTTTTGATTATTTAGTAAACTATTAAGGGAACATGTTGATACCCTAACTTGGTTACATATATTTGAATGGTTTTGATCCTTCAATGACATTTATGCTTGGCATTGCGCCTGGAATTGTAAATGAGTCTTGGAATGTACATATTATTCTTTTGATGTTTGATATTGTCTTTTGTTGGAAACCCAATTTATAGTTCTGGTAGTGATGCGTTGGCATACCATTGAGATGGTCCTACTTTTCCGAACTATTGGGAAGTCTTGAGTGTCAAAGCAATTACTCAGATTCTTACCTCTTATTGGGTCTAATAAATGTATGTTATGTCTTGGAAGATTGTTTGTGATCTAAACTCGATTGCGAATGTGTTTGAACTGCACTATTGATTGTATAGGGTTCTATGATTGGGAAATTGTTAACATGATTTCTTCTTATCCGTGATTGTTCTGGTCCAATGGGAGAATGTTAGACCTTTAGAGAAATACTCTGTGAAGCTTACTATTTGTGGACTATGTATGAGCTTTACTATTTTATTGTTTCTAACAGAAAGTAGAAATTCATGCATTGTAATGGGATGGTTTAGAAAGGAAGATAGTTTTAGTACTCTCTTTCCTTGAAATGATCATTGTCCTCCTTTCTTGGAACTCTTGAATGAATTTTAACTGTATGATTATTAGTTTTGTATACTTGTCCTTGATGGAAATGAAGTGGAATGAAATTGGGGTTAGGTTGGCAAATGAAATTGTAGCCTTTAAATGACTGTTAAACCACCACTTAATGAAATTGTAGCCTTTTATATGGGTCTATTTGATGAATACAAGTATACTATTAAATTTTAAAGTAGTGTTACTTTAAAGGGGTAGTTTAAATCATGGTATACACCAGTTTCAGCCTTGCTGATGATTATGTACTTTGGCAATGGAATACTTTCTTTTCTTCTTTACTTGAAAGTTAGTGGAAATATCCAAAAGGGAATATGTTGTAAACACTTCTGTATCTTATAGTAAAGATATGTGTTGTACTTTATTTGGTAAAATTGGAAACAATGATATATTATGTTTTTGTTGTTTGGTAAAGATATTTGATGAAATCAATTATACTTTAACTTATAGGACATGTATTATAGATTATATCATGTTCCTCTTTGTGTTAAAATATATTTAGTATTGCTCTTCTTTTTATTGGTATTACTTATGCTTGGGAGTATGAATTACTTGTTGTTCATTAAAGCAGGGTTGTTTTTATTGGAACAATTAGTGGAATGCACTTTGTTTTAAGGCTTAGTGCTTATCATGCTTAGTTCATTGAACTGACCCATGCTAGCAATTTTTGTAGATGGACTTCATAAGTGATAAGAGAAGGCAAAAACTTATATGATGCATTGGTTGATCTATGTTGATTCTTGAGAAGAATTCTGATTTGTTCTTAAGTTGTATTAAAAAAAAAAGTTATTCTCTTTTGAATGTTAGTTGTTGTCATGCAATGTGTTTGTAATGCATAAGTTGTAAATGTATAAGCTTTGAAAAGTAAATGAAGAATGAGAATTTACTTGCATGGATTATGTAAAATAACTTGTACTTTTGTAAAAGAAATAGAATTCTATTCTGTTGATGTTCTTCATATTATCTATATGTTTCAATGAGTGTTCTTGTATAAGTAGGAAAAGGGGGATTAGGGTAATTCCCTAATTGTGATGCAACTTAGTAAGTTGTAGAAATACAATGAATTTATCTAAACAACTCATATCATTAAGATATCTTATGTTGAACTGCAATGAACCTTATAAAAATTATAAGGGTATAATGGGTGAGTAAACCCTATGAACTTAACTATGAAGAGGAAGTTTCTCCCTCTCTTATGAACTAAATAAAAGAGGAAGATATGATTGTTAATCATTAAGACTTAATTATAATAAGTCTGATATGTTTTCAAACTTATATGCTTCTACACTTCCTTAATTGGTTAAGTTATTAAAATAAAGGAACATAAGTTGTTGTTGTCCTGTTTTTGGATAACGGGTTGTTAGGTCAAAACTAACAAATCTAGAAGAAATCTTAAGTTAATTAAAGTTCTTAAGATTATATGAATCTGAAATGTAAAAATAACTTAAAGAGTGTTGGACTTGGGGTTTGATGGGCTGCCGAAATATGTCGTCTAATAACCCAAATTTAACTTAATGTATGTAAACTCTTGGAGGTATGTACATCTTTATGAGGCTATTCCGTAGGATGTTGACACACATCAACTGCAAGGTTGTACCTTTGAGAAGATTAGGATCTTCTTGAGGATACAATAGTGCAGTTAACATGTGGCAACACCCTTCTGCATTGATCGTCAAGATCTACACACCTTTGAACTTGATCAATATTTCCCTCCAAGACTAGTTAGTATCATAGTTAAGATATGAAGTAGCCCTCTAGGACTTAGGGTACCTTGGCACATAGGGTTAACCTAGGTTGACCCAGTATGCCAATTTACCCTAAGTCTTTGTGAGCCACATCATATCATGACCTATGTTGTTAACCTGGAATAGAGTTAAACCTTGGGCAAGGGGACTGATAGAAGTCAGTGTAAGACATTCTAGATAACAATGGAGTGGGGTGAAGGATGTATTCTAGATTGATGAGTATGCCGTCAAGGAATAAGTAATATGAACAGTATGTTAGAAATCTTTGGCCAAAGTATCACAAGCTGCTAATTGCATTGTCCTATGTCACCTAGTCTAAGGATCATGATGTCGATGAATATTGGTAAAAATATTCAGTTAGGTTCCTTAGACAGATCACTCAGAACCCAAAATACGGTAAGAGAACCAAGAACATGAAGTATTTAGTAGAATACTCAAAAATCAATGTTACACATGAATGGATCGGTAGTTCACCAAGTCATGAAATGAATAGATCGGTTGCTCACCGAGTCATTACAACTGCATATGGTTATCTATTATAAGAATGATTGTTATGAAATGTGTGTTCTAAATTATGTATTTAGAACAGAGAACATTAATCATGCAAAAATAAATTAAAAAAAAATTCCTTGTTTCTAAAGTCTTAAAATGGGAATGTTACAATTATAACCTGAGAAAACATCCATGAGTGATAGCATCGATGGCGGTGGTGAGATCAAGTAGTTGGTGAATGTCTACGGTAGAGGAAAGTTGTCATTAGGTTAAGCTAAGTTGAGGTCACACAAATCCATGAAAATGTGAAGTCCCACTGTCAATTTCATGACAGGAATGATATTAGAAATCCATTGGTGATAGTCAATAGATAGGTGGAACAAAATCGAGAGAATGTACTAAAGTTATTCTTTGACAAGAAGGTCAATGCAAGGATACATTTTTGGCATCTTATGTTTTACGAGATTGGAATCGGGAATGGTTACGATATTTTGGACCATTACCGAACATATTAGCATAGGACCAAGGAAAAGCATTGATATGGTCCCAAAAGAAAAAAGTAAAAGCTTCATGTTTAACAACATATAAATATTGGCCTATCTATAGAATGTGTAGGTTGTCTTAAGTGTTAATGTTGATTTCAATGGCCAATTCATTCAACATGGTTTATATCTCGGAAGGTAATGAGTAGTGAATATAAGAATATCTTTGTACAAATGTAGGTGAGGATAGACTCATCATCCTTACATTAAATTATGTTAATAGAAGGTGTATCATCATCGATCATGTCAGGATACAAGAAGGGAAAAGAAGAAGGAGCATCACCATCGTGTTGATAAGTTAGAGGTCCGAGGGAAATCGTTTCATGAAAAAAAAAGTTAGGATGAATATATTTGGGATCTATGGACTCCGTGGGTGAAGGTGGTGAATGGGGTAGAGAATATTTTTCTTCTTTAATGAGGTAGATGCAGGCCTTCTTGGAAGATGGTGTGGAAAAGCCAATGCCACTGTGATATTTATGTTTATGAGTAGTACATGGAATGAAAATATGATGGCCTTGTTCGTAAAAACCAAAGCCAAATCCTTTCCATGTAAATTGGTGAAGGAAAGTGTGGGTGAAGCGGTGGTTATTGAGGGATTGGAGGTTAGATGAAAATTATATTTTTGGGATTAAGGTTTGGGTGAATAGGTGGCGTATCAAGTCCCCATATGTTAAGTTAGTGGGAAGGTGGGTAGGATGATAGGGAAAAATTCTCCTATGTGATAATCATAAGGAGGGTGTTGGCACAGTTTTAATACTCTTGTAGAGTGAGGAATTTGTTGATATTGTAGAGGTGGTACTCCCCTAGAGTGAGGCATTGAAAAAAACCTTCTAAGGGATCAGTAGTAGATATGCGGGTAGCAAGGATAGATGAACTACTAGATGATTGGGCAGGAGGAGTATCAGTTGGTTGGGAAGTAGATGGGCCAACTGCAGAGGCTCGTGTAGAAGTAGGAATAGAAGACTTAGGTGTGGGAGAAGTTATGGTAGTATTAGTTGATGAGGTTTTGGGTGAAGGGGAAGTGTGGGTTGTGGCATATGCCTTGATTTTTATAAGGACATCGTTAGGTTGCTACAACATGTTATAATTTTTGAATGGTGATGAGTCAGCTAGGATGGTATAGTTATGCCCTTAATGTTCAAATTTTACACAACGGTGTAAAGTTAAAGGGACAAAACCCATGATGTGAATACAAGGTCGACCGAGAAATAGGTTATAATGGAAATCTCCCTCTAAGATGTAGAATAATTCGAGATAGTGTGAGGGCCTATGCATGAATGTGAAGAATAATGGTGCAAGGTTAGAGGTGATGGCATCATTAAAGGAGCGCAACATAATTGTGTTATTATGTATATAATTTGAAGGGATCTACATTTTATTGTATGGATGGGAGGAGATGATTTTATGTTAGCACCACTAGTGATCATAATTCATTGTACACGTATGTTATCGATATAGATCGAGATGAAAAGGGAAAGATTAAGGTCATTTGATTATAGAGGTACAATCTCCTCATTAGGGAAATTGAGGGTGGCTACTTGATGAGTGGGTATGGGAGTAGAAGAAGGAGATGATTTGGTAGTGACACCATGTGATGAGGGGTGATAATGGAGGTCAATGGTGTGGGGTCATTGGGTAAAAATTTTATGGCTTGCAAAGCCTCTATAAGGGCTTGTCTATACGATTCATAAGTTTAGACGAGATCATACAAATAAATTTTTTAAGGGGATTGTGGTAATTGTTTTATCATTGTACGATGTGTGACCTAGTAATAGATAGGGTATGTGGGTCTTTAAATAGTGATTTTGGGTGTGGGTACATATGGTATGTTGGGCATGGGATTGGTTGATGGGATAGTTTCTTTTTATTTTCTTTTTTCCTTCTGGGTGCGGGTGGAAACTTGGACCATGTTAATCTAAGTGGAGGTGGTAGATGGAGAAGGTGTGGAATGATTAGTGTAACAACATGAGGGGAATAAACCTAATGAGGGGGAAGATATTTGTGAAATTAGTAAGGCACACTTTGGCATTTGGGTGGTGGTTTGGCCAACTCTCTAATATGGACCATGTTGATCTTGAATTTTGGAGGTGGAAAAAGGGTTGTGGTGGTGGAGATACAAGTCGTTGAAGATGTAAGGGACAATGATGTGTGGTGAAAGGAAAAGGAGGAACATGGTTTTCATCAAGAAGGCTATTGTCATCAAAATTTTGTTTAGGCGAGAAAAATTTGGAGAAGAAGGGTTTTTAAATCCTTACGGTTTTCTACGTCATGTCTGGCACATGATGATAGGAACAAATATTGGTTTCATCAAACCATTTTGTTTGGGTTTTAGAGGGTCGTAAGGTCAAAGTGAAGGAAACGTGATGGTGGAAGTCTCTAAGAGGTTGGCTATAATGTTGGCATAGGACCCGCCAACGAATCACAATAGGAAGTGAGTGTGGGTTTGGGTAAAGGTGTGAATGATCCTTAGGAAGAGTCATTATATGAGGAGGAATGGGTTGTACCATTGGTTTGGTAAGTGGTATTTTCTTAGGTTTTGATGGCATTCACTTATGTAAAAGTGTGGTAGAAAAGATAGCAATGGAAGATTTTTTTACTTTAGCTACCTTATTGGAGGGTAGTGGGTTCTTGTCTTTGGGTTGCACCTTCTTGGGTAAAAGTGACATGGGAGTACATGATGTAGAAGGGAAAGAAAATAGTGGAAGAGGATAGGTTACCCATGGGGACAATAGATTCACAGTGGATGTGGTTGGTAGAGGCTTAGTGGATGGTATGGGTTGAAGTATCATATGAAAAGTTTGGGTTATAGTAATTGGTGGACATATATGTGATAAGAAATTTATGGGTGAGGGCGAGAGTTTTTATCGTGCAGGTAAATGAGGTGTAACGAAGGATCATGATGAAAGTAGGATACTTAACTTTTTTACCGGCCTTAGGTAGGAGGCTGATTGGCTAGGATTGATGGGTGAGGCCCTAGGATGGACATAAGGGGCAAAGGTGAAAAAGGTGTGGTAGGTGAGGCGGCGTATGTGGCCTAGAATATTGGGTTTTCCTTTTAGGTGGAGGAATAATTTTGGTGCAGGTTTAGGAAGATGTGGCTAAATCCAATTTGACAGTGAATGGGTAAGGTTTGACATCGCATGACACCCAAGGTAGTGATTGATCTAGATATGAATGAAGATAGAGGTGTGGGTAGGTTCTTGCACATCGGAATGATTTTAATTGTGGGTAAAGGTTTAGATGTAGGTAGATGTGATGAGGAAGAAATCATTTTGATACGCATGGTTAGGGTCAATATCATTGCAAGAAATACCTTTGGGTAGATCGTGGATGTATCCTCAGGCAACATTTGAATTTGAGTCAAAAATGGGAGCCGAAGATGTCCCCAAACCATGGAATTGTCAATATAATCCAAGAAATCAACTAGCCATGAAAATGGGACTTTTGTAAGTGGAGGTGAAGTAGGTTTGGTGGTAATCCCTATAAAATATGTCTGTGAGATAGGGAATTAGCTAGCCTCAGACTCTATGGGTAAAAGAGATGAGATCATCTCAATGGGATCCTTGGATGCTAAGGGAGAATTTTACCCAATAGGTAGTGACTTATCTTAAAAATATCCCATGGGTAGGAGAGATGGTAAGTTGGGTGAGGTAGACTTCTCCTTTGGTGGAGGAGAAGGCAATGACAATTCTCCTGTGGATGGGAGATTTAATATTGTTGACTATTTGGTAGGTTGTGAGGTAGAAGGTGAAATGGAATCAATAGAAAATGCAGGTTCCTTCATGGGTGAATGAAAATATGAAGGGGAATATTCTAAGCATGAAGGAGTGGAAGAGGTATGCTCCTTCATGGGTAGAGGAGCTCATGCTATAATTTCCTTAAAAGATGAAATAGGTGGAATTTTAGGAATAACCAAGATGCGATATCAAAAACTATGTGGACCTCATAGACATTGTTATTGCTAGTTGAAGGTTCACTATTTTAATTAGCTGAATGTTTATGGTTACAAAACGAATTCTTAAAGATGTGAAAAGTTTGATTTTTAAGTGCGTCCAGTTGTCCACGATGAGGTCTCCATTATCTATTATCTCCTAGACAATGTTCTTAAAAGTTATGCAATTACCATTACTATGGCCTTTGACATGATGATAATTACAATAGTCATGTTCCTTATACCATGTAGGCATAGGACGAGCGGGATCGAAACTAGTATGAGGTTTTATGGGGGAAGTGTAATGGCTCCAACTTTAATAATTTTTACCAAGACTGAAGAATAGGACTCTTTAATTGAAGTGTACTTTCACTTCTCTGTCGAGAACTAAACGTATTAGACAGGGAAAGATTGGAAGAAGGTTTGTCTTGATTAGAGGGATGAGATGGACCCTCTTTGAGAACTGCCACACTAGTGGATCCTTTGGCCTTTGATTAATGATTTTGTGGTTTTGAAGATTAAGAAGAATCATTTGATTTGAATGGGGTATTCTTTTTCATAATTGGATTTTCTTTTATTCAATGGCATGAATTTCCAACTTCGTGCCATGGTAAATGCTTCTTTGAAGGTATGGAAGGTTTGTACCTACATATTTTGTTAGATGTGTCTAGCACAAGCTCTAGTGAACAACTCAATAAGTTTAGCTTGAGGTAACTAGAATGTTAATTGGTTGATAAGACTTCACTAGTAAGCAATGAAAAGCTGTGATAAACTTGTCATCATATTGTTGTGTCAAATATAGGTCGGTCATGGTGAATTTTTTTACTACATTGATCAAGAAGTTGTCTAGGAATGCTTGAGCCACTTGGTTAAAGGAGTAGATGGAATGTCTAGGTAAAATTATGTACCAATCTAAGGTGGGTCCTGTTAGGGACATTGGAAAAGTTCGTAAGAGTAAAGAATTATCATGGAAAATTAGGTAGCACCCATGTTTGAATGACTGCAAGTGTTGTTGTGAGTCCTTTTTACTGTTGAAGTGGTTGAACTTGGGCATTTCCCAATGCACGGGGTATGGGTGAATAGGAATGGATGGATGAATACACTCATTATAAATTTCGTCATAGGTGAAGGAGTTATGAGAGCGAAACCGATGCTTCTAATGTCTACATGTTTTCCATCATCATCCTAATGAGGTCATTGGTGGGTTGTGAGGAATGGGTGCCTTCTTCATTAAAGGAGGTTGGTGATGGGTGTATGATGTGGATGACATCCCAAAGTATATGAGGGTGTCGAATATGAAAATTGTGAAAGGGGGATAGATATAGGTGGAACGTATTTATGAATAAGCGATAAAAATATTAAGGGTTACTTTTGATGTATGTAAATAGGTAGTTTAGTTGTAACAAATCTCATGGTAATGGGTGGTAGAGACCGAGGGATGGAAATAACTAGGTTTTGGAATGAGGTGTGGGTTGCCGACATTAAAGGTGATTGTGATACAATTGGTATATATTCGAGAAAAGGGGAAGAAGGGGCCATGTTGAAGGAGGTTGAAGGAAAGGAAAGGTGACACCACAGTGCAATAAATTTCATTAGGATAGTAATTATGGTAAGTAAAGTGGGACCTACCTACAAGACCATCGGGGTAATGTGGATGAGGGCATCATCGAGATAGTCATAGCTAATGTGGAATTAGGGGCGAGGGGGGAGGAATAGATACAAACATGTTGTACACTATCTTTCCTAAGGAATATTTGGTAGATGAGTGGGAAAGGTAGTATTGTAAGGCCATGGGATTCTAATCAAGGAGACTTGCAAGCTCCTCATCATTGGTAGAAATGGTGATAGGCTGAGTTGGATCCATAGGTGACAGGATGGAAGGTGGTGATGGGCTAGGTGGGAGTGGCTGAAGACTAGTGTGAAATATAAGGGTATTGGTTTGGTTGTGATTCAACACCATGTGAATTAGCATTGACTGGTGAAATTGTATTCGTATACATGAGATAAGTAAAGTAGTAGGAATGGGATAAAAAAATATTGGTAGGTGGACTTGGACAATGTTTCAATTAAGAATTAGAAGGCGGGAAACAAATGCTGGTTAAGATGAATGATGAGGGTTGACGGGGACCGATGATAGTTATAGTAATTGATACCAGTTAATGTGGGAAAACACCAGTTTGAGAAAAAGGAGTAGAACTGATGAAAAATGAAATGGGGAAACTATACTTGATAGTGATATCATAATGTTGGTAATATGATGATGTCCAGATGACTTTAAATAGAACAGAGAAGGTGATGAAATCCCTTTTTTGGTAAAATAACCAAAATAAATGGTAACCAACACGGTCAAGTAAAGCGATGATGGTCGGATGGGAACCAATGATGGTCGCTAGATTGACACGATTCTTGTGAAATCTAAAGAAGTGAAGAAAAATGGATTTTGTGAATTAATTTTGATGAAGAAATAACCCAAAAGACCCGAGGATGATAATATGAGGCCCTGACACACTCAAAAATAGTCAGAATATGCCAATTCGATGAGGAGTGTGAAAGGAAGAATAAAATGAAGAAACGTAATCCTCATAACTCAAAACACAATCAGGAAGAGAGGTAAGAAAAACATTTAATCCTATGGGTGGATTTTATGTTACTTTAGCTTATGCTATTTGAGACTGAATTGTGAACTTAGAACAAATTTTTTGGTTAGGAAGGTGTCCTATGAAGAGATAATCTAAAAGGTGAGGTTTCAAGTTATGTTTTGGTGGGGTGGTCCTTTCTATGAGATAATTCTTTGGATAAATAAACCAATTGGATGCCCACTATCAATCCTCTAATCGTGTCATCATTGACAACTGTAGTCATTTTTACCCCTATCATAAAAGAAAGGAACCCCATACATGTCATCCTATCACCCAGTAGATGTTGGGCACTCACCCGAGACACGTGTGGGTACCAAGTCTCTCTTTTATGTGAGTTAAGTGGGAAACATCATCTATGATTTGTGTTTAAGAGATTTAAAGAGGATTTAAGACATACAAGAACCATAGAGCTCAAAACGGCCTCTAGATCTTTGTAGCCATTCTAGACAGATAGTACTTAACAGACTATATGACTTGTATCATAATAGAAAGAAGTATACAAACATCCATACCTAGTATAAACATAAATGAAGAGAACTTATGAAAAATATGTATGCATTAGAATCATTGATATTCATATATATATATATATTGGTAACCTCATTACATCCATGGAGCCATTACAGAATGTCACAGAGAAGTAGACCGTAGTCATGCATTACAATTGGACTAATGTAGCTAGGCCAACAAAAAGAAAAATTACAATCCCCATACCCAATACATCCTTTCCCAAGTGCAATTACCCACTAACAAAGTTCTTGCAATATTTTTGCAGAGCTCCACCCATTCTCTAGTTCTCTCCTCTTTACTCTACAGGTGCTTGTATTTATAGCCTTTGGACGGGACAGCCAACTCATCCTTTAGTGCCCTCAGATCTAATGCTAAGTGTATGAATGTGGTCTTCCATGTGAGCATGCTCCTCTAGGCCTGAGATTTCCACTTTATACCATGATGTGATTCTAGAAGCTTATACCGTAGGCATGCTCCTTTCTAGGCCAACTGTTGCTAGGGTGACACCTCATCCATGCACAATTAGGTCATGCTTTTCACGTGTTCTACTCCAAATGCCCAATTTGACTAAGTCCCAAACCCTTAGTTCTGTCTCGCATGTGTCACGTGCCATGGGCTTCCTTAAACCCTTCTATGTGCGCTTTGTCCTTGCACACTTTTCCTTAACCAGGACCTTTCGTGCCATAAGCCTTTTGTACTTATTCAATATTTTAGGGGCCTAACATCACCCCACACTATGCCTATTCTCCGTCTATGGGAACACTTCTCTTAGTGAAAGAAAGAATGCAATAGGCTTATGCCTAGGAGAAAGAATAAGGGGATGAAAGAATGGAGAAAGAAGAAAGAATGGGAGAGTGAAAGAATCACTGTAACAAACTAGGAAAATCCTTTTACAAGTCAGACTCTAATTTATTCCAGGCATTGACTTTATCCTGCACTCTCTGACAGAGGTCGACGACCAGGGTACTCACCTCCCCAAAATTTAGTCCATATCCTTGCATGCTCATAGTATCAGTGATATTCTCTAATCCCTTGTATATATCCTCCAGTGCATCCATTCTTCATGTGATGCGCAGATATAGTTCCTTCGGCCAGTTTTTTATTGAACCCTTAAGGTTTCAATGGCTTCAGACTTTTTCTCAACCCTGGAAAGGCTTTTCTCTCTTTCTACCCTATTCCCCTTGTTTTTCTCCTATAACTCCTTAAGTTTCGCTTCATGAGTGGTGACTAAGGAACCTTCCACTTTGTCGCTATCCATGTAAATATCATATGTGGCTTCAACAATCGAGAAGCAACCCTTACATTAGTAAGCACTTTGTTGTATTCCACAATGAGCGCTATGATCTTGAACTTATCTTATTTCTCCGGGAGTACCACTAATTCCTCTCTGAGACTCTAAGGCTAGCGGCTATCTCTCCATGGTGAGCACCCTTCTTAAATCCTCTAGGAATCCCAAAGTTGATCCATACTTCTACACGGGTGATGCTAGGTCTGGATGCTTCAATAGTATAGCCTCATTGATGGATTCTACTTTCTTGTACACAACACTCACCTTGGCCTTTTCATCCTTCAATTCATGCTGCCACTAGGCATTGATCAACCTCTCTTGGATTAGCTCCTTTGTCAAAGTAGTGAGCTCTTCCTCTTTCTTCTTTAGCTCCCCTTCCAAGTCTCTAACCCTATCATTCCACCCAAAGAGTCTAGCCTTGATCTTAATGGAGACTTTGTTGAGCACATTGCATAGTTGCTCATCCGAGAGCTATTGGGTATCCACCACTGGGTTGTCCTATCTTGGTCATGGAAATGTTTTTATCACCCCATGGCTTACCTAAAACTCTGGCTCATCAAGGTGGGACTCTATAGCCCATGAGAGCATCTTCCTTTTCCATGGATATGTAGCATCCTTGTCAAAAGATGACATTTATACAAGATCCTCTACCAGAATGGTACTTTAGAACCGCGTGTAAAATAATTTCTTATGGTCAATAATATAACACATCTCCAGCCTCTCCCCCTCTGCATGCCTTCCTCCCATGTGCATACCCTTGGGTATACTTACAGTTAAAATGTGGGCTCTAGTGCTACCATGTTCCTCTTATGTGCTCTCCTCCTCCTCGTTCAATACTGGCTCAGTGTCGTGTTCCATTTTGTCCTTCACCAAGGTCTCCATATCCCTTGTCTCTTCTACTTCGCCACCTTGGATGTCTACTCCTATGCAGAGCTTGAAGCCTCTTTCTTATGTGTCCTAGCCTCCTCATCTTTTCCCATGTCATGGGTGCTTCCTCCTACCTAGCTATCCTTGTGCCACACAAAAAGGAACCCTTGTTCTTCTTCTTCGCCTTCCTCCTATGAATCATGTACATTGAAAATATGTAACCCTTGATCTTTCTCTGGGTCCTCTTCCCCACTTACTTCTTCTTCACTATCATCCTTTTATCCTATGCAATTTTCCACATTTCCAACTTCTTCCGAGGTGGTCTCCTCTTCTACCCTCTGCTTCTTCCTAACCAGAGATTCTGGTGTAGGTGATTTTGTTTCTTCCTCTTCTGATGACTCCTTATCTAATGGATTTTCTGGCTCTGGAGTCTTCTCTTTTACTATGGGATTTTTCTTGCGCATGTACATACTGGTTCTGGCACTTGTCCCGGGGGAACCTATTGCCTGTGTCTCCACCACACTTGGTATTTTCTTCTCTGGCTATTTATCCTCCCATTTAGGCATGGGTATTTTTCATACCACTTGGATCCTAAGGTATAGATACCTCATTCTTCAGATATGTGCCCTTCTCCAACTTGGGCCTTATGTGAATGTACATGCGCACCACGAGATCCTTCTACAATGGGTAGAGTCATGGGCCTTGTCATTTGTACCTCATGCGATACATACCACTCCATGTACGTGCACTTTCGGGGTACACCAACCCTTTACACATTTCCCTATGGTCCTGGTCTAGATTACCAAGGTCCAACTTAAAATTTTGGACTCCCTAAACCTATTTACTCCCACTTGGAAGTATTGAGCTATGAAGGAAAAGGGGAGATTGCACCATGGGCTCCATGTCCCATCATCGACAGTTTTAATTTTCCAAACGAAATGATGGTACACAACAAATTCCACTTCTCCCTTGGTGGCTACTGGTAGTTGTTCAGAATTCTCCATTCTACCCCAAACACATTCCTTAGTGTGTATACCAATTTTCCAAGCACACCTTGTGCATTGTTGTCATAGTGTCACAAGCGTATTTCTAAAAACTTTTGGCGGGTAAGGGGTCTTCAGCAAGGTACTCCCATACAAAATTATCTAATGCATCTGGTACCCCAATCTATGAGAACATGATGGTTAGTAGCACATTTCCAAAGAGGATCCTATCACCTTCCTTCGCACAGTTAATAATATCATCCACAATGAATGTGTACAAGTTGTAGATGGTGCCCTTTGAAATATTCCTACATACATTCAACCATGGCTTATTGACTAAGGTCCATCTCTCCTGGTAATTTAGCTTTGACATCATGTGCATGGCCATCTTCATCACTGGATCCTTAATGTCTATGAAATCATAATACCTTGACCCCTTCTTGCATGCAAAAGAAGTGATAGTTTCCTTAATCACTTCTTTGTTAGTCAAGTCATCCTCCAACCCGTCTCCTTCACAAATGAGGCCTGTGAAATGTGAAATGAGCTAAGGAACTTTGCACATCTTGCACCCTGTGAAGTGGAAATAGTCCTCATGTACGTGTGACATCAACCACTAATATAAGTGCTTAGGTTTCCCGAAGTAGGGAAACTCAAAGAGTTGTAATAACCTTTCCTTCTCCAATTTGACCTTCATGTCATCATTATATATGGGCAAACCCTCTGGTGTCCTTTTTCTCATTAGATGCACTAATTCTAGTGCCATTTCCTTCTCAATTATGTTTTTCCGATGATTATAATCATTTACAGATATGTCCCTAAGATGGGACTCCCACTCCTTCCCCAACAACACTCCATATGGGTATTGCATTTCTACATACCACTCCTCATTTGTGTTTGCTTCAATTTCTTGTTGCTTTCCCTTGCCCTTCTTGGGTGTACTAGCTAGTTTCTTGGGTGTCATTATCTAGGTCTTCTTCCCACTTCAATCACTCCATGTTACTCTATTCTTCTGGTCTCTCCAACCTTAGATCTCGAACTTGTGAAGAAAATTACTTAAACCCGTGCCCTAGTTCTTCAAACCCTAACTGGGATACTCCCTTCACAAGATGGTGCCTTCTCACAATTTCTCCTACACCCATGAAATCCCTTCCTCTTGGTTCATAAACCGAACTGGTTACCCATGCTTCAATCTCTCCAAATTTTTCTTCACATGGATCAGTTTTTTGGAAGCCCTAGTTTGCAAAAAGTGTATAAAGTTATTTGTTCTTCTTATACACAAAGTGAAAAATGAAGTGCCTCGACCCCTTTATTTATATTTTATTTTCCTTTTTAAGCATTAAGTGCTAATTCACCTACCACCATACTTTTTACATTTAATGCAGATTTTTCAAACAAATCCCGTCTTCAGCGCTTTCACTTATGTGTTCCAACCTACACAAAAAAACCTTTAACCTTATGGTGCATAACTAATCCAACTGACAGGAGACTCTTACACACGCGTAACTAGCACCAAAGGAAATTATTCTATTCTAATTTTTTTTCTCACCTACCTCATGTTTCTTAATGATTTTTCTCCTCCTATGTATGTGGTATCTAAAATTAGCTTTATCTTGACACCAACCATCCTTTTCCATCTTTTCTTTCCATACACCTCTTTCAAGCGGGTCATTCATTTGGGATTTTTAACACATACTTAGTACTTTAACCATGTGCTACTTCACATTAATTAACCCCACACTAAAACAATGCATGGTCCTCTACGTACTCACAGATTCTAAAAAATTAGCAATAAGGTTACCAGCGCCCAAGGCACAAAACAAAACAACAACGTGAAAGGGAAACACAAGAAAAGAAACACATAAAGGAAAATTCTAAACTAACTAGAAAAACTACCTTATTTACAAACACTAAGAAGAATTATTTATAGTAAGGCTTCAGCCTACTCCCATTGAAGTTTTCAGGAAAATTTGTCCCATCCAATGCTTGTAATGGTGGCATGCACTGAATCAAGGATGTATGAGATTGTGTAAGGACCCAACCAATGGACTTTCAACTTCCCAGGATGGCGCAGAAATTTAGAATCATAAAGTAAGACCATCTACCCAACCTCAAACTTCTTGTTTCTTATGTGGCAATCATGCCAAGCCTTTTGCTTTACTTTCTCTAATGTTTGGCTCCACTTAGTGAGTGATCATCTATCATCTAGCTTCATTAATTTATCAATTCTCTCTTTCAGCGCTTGCTCATCAGCTAACCCTCCTGTGCACGCTATTCAAAGAGAAGTTAACACAAATTCAAGCGGTAGAATAGCTTCCACACTAAACACCAACTAAAATGGTTCATCTTTGTTTATCCTTTTATAAGTTGTCCTGTAATCCCATAATATTGTTGATACCTTATCATCCCAATCTTGTCTTCCGACATCAAAAATTTTAGTGGGGTATGACTCGGTATTTTGTTGAATGATTCTCAGTTCCATTTACTTATGGGTGATAGGGTGTATTATCATGATGAGCCACCATGAATTTTTTTAATAGGATCCTCACGGTCTCATTCAAGAAATGCATACCCCTATCTCTCGGTTAAACTCAATGGAAATTCATACCTTGTGATAATGTTCTCGCATAATAATCTTACTATTGTGGCTGATGTGCACTCTCTAGTTTGAGCGCCACTTTGCCCACCTTGTCGAGATAATCCATGTAAGTGATGACATAGTGTGACCCAGTTCTACGCATTGCTAGTGTAATAGGGCCTAAAAATTCTATTGCACACTTTTCAAAAGGATCCGTGCTAGGGATAGGGCACAAAGGCATTTCATCTTTCTTCCACTGGCTTGTCAATGCATTGAAAATGGTCACACACTTTACAATCCTTGTACATGGTTTCGCACCACAAACATTCCATTAATATATTATGCACGGTGGCATCACCTACATAATTTCCACCCACAATTCCTCCATGTGCTTTCTCAATGATGGAGAGGTGCTCATGCTCTAATACACACCTACATAACACCTCATCACATCCAAACTTGTACAAGTCTCCACTGATCAACATGTAGGGTGTGGCATGTATGGCTAGTTGCTTCTTCTCTAATGCCTTCATTCCTTCTGGCACCACACCTTCCTTTAAAAATACTGCAATTTCCTCCAAATACGAGGGTGTGCACCACAACCTAAACAGTTGTGTGTTTGGCATTGTCTCCTCAATACTCTGTGCATCCTCCCCTAAATCAATTCTTGACAGATGATCAAGTCCACAATTTCTCTTCCCAAGCTTCACTACTACGGTGAACTCAAACTCTTGAAATAACAATACCCACCGACATATGCACCCTTGTAGAATGGGATTGTTCACCAAATACTTTAATGCCATGTGGTCGGTGTAAAACACAAAGGGTGTTGCCAACAGATATTGCCTGAATTTGAAAAGTGTGTAGATCATTAGCAACACTTCATACTCGGGAGTGGTGTAATTCTTATCTACTAGTGTCAAATTCCTGCTTGTAAAACATAGAGGATGATCAACAATTCCTTTACCTAGTTGTGTAAGTACTACTCTAATAGTGGTTCCTGAGGCATCTACATGGACATGGAAGGGCTTGTCCCAAGAGGGAAAATGTAATATAGGCGCGGTGACAACCCTATCCTATAATGTATCAAATGATCTCTGTTAAGCCTCTCTCCAATGGAAGGAAATTTTATGTCCGAGAAGCTCCTCTAAAGGCGCAGTGATCTTGGTATACCCCTTGATGAATTTTCTGTAATAACCTCTATACCCAAGGAATCGTATGCTGCGCTCCGGTTAGAAGGCTCCCCTAACCCCACAATAACTACAACTTTAGCGGGATCTACCATCAATCCCTCCTTACATATGATATGCCCCAATAATGTGCCAAAGGGTGTAGAAAATATGTATTTCTTAATATTGAGGGATATCCTCAACTACCTATACCTCCAAAACATTAACCTCAAATTGTCACAATGGTCTTTTACTAGACCATACACTATCCAATCATCCAAATAGACCTGAAGAAACTTATGGATGAAGTCCTGGAATGCTTACACCACTATGCGTGAAAAAACAACAGGCACATTCTTCAACCCAAAGGGCATGACCATATATGCAAAACTTCCCCACTCAGTGGTGAAAGTTGTCTTCTCTTGGTCTTTCTTTGCAATCTAGACTTGGTGGTACCCCAAAATCCATCCGTAAAGGAATATATTTCACACCTAGCGACTCCTTCCAAAATTTATTCAGTGAAGGGGGTTGGAAAAGGATCAATGACACAAACTACGTTCAACTCCCTATAATCCATGCAGATCCTAATCCACCCATCCTTCTTGATTTTGATTACCTCCAGGACTTATCCATTCGATTCCTCCACTTTGCTTCAATGATCCCAGAAGCTATCATTTTATCTATCTTCTCTTTAACCTTTATGCATAAATTGGGATTCATCCGGTAGGGTCTCTTCCTGACCAGGCATGCACCATCCTTCAGCTTTATCTTCATCTCCCCAAGGAATGGTGAACACCTTTGAGCTCATGGTACCCACGTGGGAATAAATCCTCAAATTTGAAAGATCAATGATCTTAGAGACTTCCTTCTATGACCAGTAATCTCTAATAATAGCTTCCTTAGGTTCTTCTCCTAAACCGATGTTAACCTTCTTTGTCTTTAAGGGCTCATGGTAGGTGCATGTGTTGGTATTAGCACTATCCACTACCTCATACATCCCTACAGAATGGCTAACATCTAAGCTTTCTGCTTCCTCTCCATTAATCACATACACCAACTTCCCTTTATTCTTTTCCAAACACATGAGCTGAAGCTGTAACTCTTTTGTTACATCTACTTCTTCTTCAAAGTGTGCCTCCAAACCTGGTCTACCTAGTAACTCCAATAGCCTATCCTCTACCATGGAACTATCCCCCATGGTAAGGTTCTTGATACCCTACAAGGCCTTATCAACTGATGGCTTGGTACTCCGATACTCAAAGGTTTAAATGAGGTCAGCTATGAGCTCTTGCTAATTCCCTTTACGGTGACATGTCTTTAAATGAATGTACCATGTGCCACGTAACCACGAAATGTAGAATACAACACGCACCTAGAGGGATGGTGGAAAAGCTTCGTGCCTTCTCTCTAGATCCTTTCACACTCCTAGATATGGAAAGAGGTGGGATCCTTCCCATGGTAGTCCTTGATGGTGGTGGGCACATTGCTCCTAAAGAATCTGATAGAGAGAAATTATTACCTCACGCCATTCAAAAAGGCTCTCCTAATGGGTAGCCCACCACCATTCCATTGTGCTGAGTAGGACATAACTTAACATCCCTCTCCATTCTTTCTCATTCTTCCACTTTGAGATTCCATAAATGTAAAAGATCTCGAGGATGGATCCTCTTGAATACTTAGGTAGCTCCTTTCCTCCTAGGCACTAGACTGTGCGTGCCTTTGTCACCTTGGTCACTGACCCTCTCAATTGCCATCCCATCAATTCATAAGTTCCATGTGCCCAATTGTCACATGCTATACTGGTGGTATCACTTTCACTGAGCATCTTCAAACTAGATAACTCCATTGGTAGGATGTATTATCTCTGGGTCCCTAATTGAGCACACATATATCCTATCCAGAACTTCTTCTCCCAAGGGTTTAGTATAGGGCATCGACTTCCCATCAGCCATGGGTATAATGACCCATTCCTCCTTATTTTCAAAGTTGATGTACCCTTTGTTGAACTCAAGGTCTGCATTTCTCTTATAACACCAAGGGCACCCAAGGAGTCCTTGGAAAATTTTCTACCTCGGTGAGTGCCAAGACTTCAAAGTCTCAAGTAAACTTAGCTCCTGGATAGTGATAGTTGCATCCTTTAAGACACCGATGGGCATCACCTTAGTCTTGTTTTTGATATAAAATAAATTCAAATATTCTTATAATGTAGCTCTTCCCATCCGATTCCATGCATCTAGAGTAAGCACATTGACCTTCATGATCGTGTCAATGATAAAATTACTAAGGAGCCATTCATCTACAATCGCATTCAATGTGATCTCCTTGTCATATTCAAGGTCGTGAGGGGGAAGGGTAGTGTGTAAGGCCTACCTCTTATGCTATCCTATGGCACATGGTACCTTCTCTCCCAACCATGATCCTAGTAAGGGAATGATATTCTCTTACCTTAGCATTTTACACACCTCTTTAACCTCATCCATATCATCCTTTAGCTCCTTGACTCTCCTTCCTTATTCCTCCATCCTGGAATGCTCCTTTAGACACTAGATTTCCCCTTGTAAACTTTGAATAACATCCATGGTGTCTTGATATACCTCCTTTTGATGCACGGGGTCTGGGTACTTTCCATAAACTATTTCCTCCCTTGAAACTAGGTTCTTCTGCCTTGGTATCTCTCTTGCATGCGTAGCTTTTTCTCTTGTTGTTACTAAGATAGGCTCCAAACCTACATCCCATGTTACCCGAGGCATCCAATGTGTGTCTTCCTTCTTAATATTGACCATTACAACACCCCTTTTCTTTACGGTGCTCTTTTTGATTCATGTGATTAAATAACTCCAGAACTCCTCATACTTATGCTTCTTTCCGCACCATGAGAACTACAATAGGTCTAGGAATTCTCATTTGTAATGCTCTGTAGACCCAAAATTGAAATAGGTTCCATGCGGAAATTAGTCCTTCCTCCTCCATGGTTACCATGACCACAAAATCCTCCATGAAAACCCCTTCCGTGTGTGGCTGTTGAAGGTGAATCATAGCACCCCTGAATGTCTACAACACGATGGGTTGAGACTCTCAGTTCGATTGCATAACATGGAGCTTTTCCCAAGTGTGGGACCTTGCAAAAATGAAAAATCTCTCCAGATGAAGGCCGGTTCCTATTCCTCTATTCAGATGCACACGTAAAAATGTAGAGGGTTTACTCAAAACCTAAACTAACTTGCCAAGGAGATAGGGTAAGAAGATGCATAAAATAAAACCTAAACTACAAAGGTGATGCACCAAGGAATGAAGAACACCTGTCTTGCCAATAAACACAAACCATAAAAATGCAATGCAAGATCATGCACAGATAACCATATTTGCAGTGAAAGATCAAGAGGATGCAAATGAACATAGAGAGGGTTGAGAATCATCCACATACATGCATTATTTTCTCCAAAGATTGATACAACACACTACAAAATGCCAAGAGGCAAAGTTGCATTATAGTTTTTAATGGGAGGTTTGAACTCCACAAATTCACTGTCGAAGAGAAGAAGGGAGGGGAAAAACAAGAATGTCCAACCTTTAGAAAGAAGCCCCTCCTTACAATTTATAGGAAGAATGAGAGAGGGAAGAGAGAGGAAATCCAAATCTACCCCAACCACCTCCAGGTTGCATTTAATTTATCTCATTATGGTGGTAGGTGAGAACCCTAGCAAACTTAAAAAGTGGCGAACTGTATTTTGAATTTTTAAGAACTTGTTCCCACCCAATTAAAGATATCTAGTTATAGTTGGACAAAGGACCTTGTAAGCTTTCCAAAAAGTCCAACCTTGCGTGAATCTGAGCTCCCTGTGAAAAGTTATGGTCATCAATATATACGGGTCGGGTCTACTTCTTGTCACAAGACTCGAGAATGTTGCCCCTCCCCTGAGAAGGTGCGCCATAGGCACATCCATATTCATGTCTACATAACCTTATGTGTACCAAGGCACAAATTCTTTCATTTCAACATTATATGTCATGCACCAAGGCACAACTTCTGCCATGTCGACACTCTCCTACTGCGCGCCAAGGGCGCGTCCATTTCGTGTCGACACCTTACGTCGTGTGCCTCTTACTGCGCTGTGGTGCATCCATTTTCATGTCGACACCTTTCTCGTCATGCACCTCTTACTGTGCGAGGGCACATCCATTTTCGTGTTGACACCTTCTGTCGTGCGCCTCTTACTTGTGCCTAGGGCTATTGGTGACGCAATAAAAAAATTGGGCTATGAGTTTCTTTGATTTCCATATTCTTCTGTTTGTCTATATCTACCCAGGGGGGAGATATTTACAATAGTGCCTCCATCTCAGTGCACTCCTCATAAAAGTGATCATCACCCTTGGAACTACTAACAATACTTGTCTGGTGCACCTCATGATCAATGGCCTTATGGATCTGATCAATGAGCCTACATTCCTTAGTATCATGGGTTGTAGAGGTGCATATCTTATAATAACAAGACACATTCTTGCGGATTACATGCTACTGATAAGGGGCACCTACTTAAATCATTTTCCCGATGAAAAATTTCATAGTCTACTACCACGGTGTGAATTTTCCTCCGAGGGAAATTATCCTTAACATGCCCCTCTACTTACAAGTCTATAAACCATAAACCACTCCGAGTCTCATGGGGTGAGTTTGTAGAAAAATTTTTCAAGCGCTTTGCTATAACAACAATCCGAGCCTCAGAGAATGGGCTAACACCAATATCAACACTACCAATAGCCTCGGCATGTAGAGCAGCTTCCAATGCCTTGTGTAGGTTTGTAAAAGTTTTATGAGATAAGGCCCTTCTAAAGGGTGTGATCAATCCTCCAACAAACCACTGAGCATGTTGTGAAGGGTGAATATCATATGATAATTTAGACAAGAGAGTTTTAAAGCATGCATCATACTCCCACACACTCTCTATCATTCCTTGTTGAATCTCCTTCAAAGCACTGATGCTCTTTTGTTGAAACTCAGGAATGTGGAATTCTACTAAGAATGCATTCTTCAAAGTAGTATAGTGCACCACTATTTGATGAGGGCCATATTTCTTATACTAGCTATGTGTGTGCCCTTGCAACGTGGTTGCAAACTGACTAGAATTATGTTCTAGGGTTGTGATACTCTTTGCACACCATAGCAGTTTACACTTGTGAACATCTTACGTAACACCCTCAATACCTCTATAATGGGGAAAATGTAGAGACATTTCAAAGAGAACTTGTGGGGGTGTTTAGGGCCCGAATCCTCCTAAGCTAGAGCCTTGGTTACCTCCTGTGTTTCCTTCACCACCTGATCCACTAGGTCCACCACGACTTGAACCACCAGAGCTACTAAACCCACCGGATGCTATTACGGGTGAACCACTAGATCCACTAGACCCACCAGGTCCTAAACCACCAGAGCCACTAGACCCACTAGGTCCTAAAGTGGTTGTATCAAGGGTCCTCATAGTTCAAGTGAGCTACGTGCCTATGGTCTGCCATAATACCCCACTACCAATAGTATACCCCATGCCACTCCTAGACGTGAGACCAAAATATTGTGTGTCTATACCTTGCCCAAAAATTCCTAACACTAGGTTGGTGTTTGCAGACATAGAAGGCCCGAATGAGAAATTATACCTCCTGGGTGTAGACCGATCACCTCCAATGTATCCAACTAGACTAGAAATATTTTCCCCCTGATCTAGAAAACCAACCACGGGTTTGGTCACTAGGTGGGCTAAGATGTGCACCAATGGTTCTTCTAACTCCGCGTGATGAACTCTCATCAGAAGCCGAAGGTGTCTCTCTACAGTGCTTCCAAAGATGGAGTCATATAGACTACTAAGGTTCCACATCCTCTGTGTGAACCTCAAATCCCTCCCATAATGTCTTCCATCATACATCCATCACACCTGCAACCTCGCGTTGTCTAGCAATCTCCCTTTCACGCGCTTCACCATACTTGATTCATCTCTCCTCCCTTTCTTTCTCCGTCACAACATCTTCCATCTTCCTCCACTCTAGCTTCCTCACCTAGTGCTTAGAATGGTTTAGCCGGCCATTGGGAATGCCTCTAAACTCATGGTAACCATTAATATTTTCATAGCTAGAGGGAATTCCTCTGGGATCCCTCAGAAACTCAAACTCAACAACCTCTAGATAAGAACACGTAGAAATGGCGTACTCGAGAGTGTAGCTAGCTAGTACTCCTTTCCACCAATGATCCACAGCATGGGTCCACATCAAATCTACATCCTATAGCCTTTGGTATTCTTCTTGGGTCCACACACACAATCCATAATGCCAACTTGATCTAGATGCTTAGGATGAAAGCCATTCATACAATTCCACTAGGAATCAACAAAACAAAAATTCATACGAGAGCATGGTAGAGGTTCTCTTACGCCCATCGACGTGCATCAAAATCAGTGCGAGTGCTGAATCTCGACAAAAATCATCCTCCGTGCTCTTGAACCATGATTCAACACTTTGCAACGTTAATCGATCTATCATTGCTCATGACACAGATCATGATGTATGTTATTGTTATCCAAAATTCACCCCTCAGGTAAATTTCAATAACATGCATTAGAATTTTTCAGTTCAAGCAAGTAGATTGATTCAAGAGAAAATTGTGAAAATTGGTTGAATCCTTCTCCAGGCCTCCATTGGAACAGTTGGGACATCAGGCGCGATTCGCCAAAAGCCGTCGAGGTAGTTTGCAGAGCAAAGGGGCAGTTGGAAAAAATGTACGCGAAGGACCGAACCGGCCGGTTCAAATTAAAAGGAGAAATTTTGCAAAGGAACATCCGGGGCCACAAGGACGTAAAAAGGTGAAGCGGTGAGAACAAGGAAGCCCATTTCGGGGCGATTCGAAAGAGTTTGTCCCATACGAGTCGGGATAGTTGGAACAAATGGACGCGAAGGACACGAACAGGCTGGTTCGGCCAAACGGGAACTTCGTGACTTTGGGACAATTGGGACAAAGGGACACGTGGGACGTGGATAGCTGAAGGAGCAAAAGCCAATCAAACAACACCATGTGTCACCAGCAGAAAAGGGATAGGAAGCCCATTTCGGGTGGATCAGAAGTTTCTGTCCCAAACAGCACTGGGACATCCGGGACAAATGGACACGGTGGACGTGAAAAGCTGGCAGACCCGAATACCAATCAAATCATGACACGTGTCACGAGGGAGAAAGTCCAGAAGTCAAAGGGTGAGGTTTCAAGCACTGACCCGAACCAATGAAATAGTGCCACGTGTCCAAGTTTAAGGGCCCACAAGGAAATTTCAAAGGAAATCCTACGAGAAAGGTGGAGGAGAGAGAATTACTTAGTGAATCAGAGCCTACCATGTGTCATCCAAGTGGCGAGAATGCGGGAAAGTTCAAATATTTTTCCCCATCGACTGCTTTTTTTGCCTGTTTTTATCCTAAATCTTCAGATCATCATATCTTTCGATCTAAAGCTCGGATTTGCATGTTCTTTATATCAATGGAAAGATGTTGAAATTCTCTACATGATTCCAGGGTCAACCTTGCATTTTGGTTCAGTTTGGAGGGAGAAAATTGAGAAAACGTCTCTGACATGTGGTAATGCCAGAAGTGACACTTCAACAACCAGCTTTAATGCAGCAGATAGCTCGCCATTTCTGTTAGATAGCCCGTTGTTTTTCCAGGATCCGCCACTTCTACCATAATGAGATGATTTTAAATGCAACCTAGAAGTGGTTGGGGCAGATTCTAGATTTCCTCTCTCTTCCCTCTCTCATTCTTTCTATATATTATAAAGAGGGGCTTCTTAAAAAAGGTCGAACATTTTCTGTTTTACTCCTCCCTTCTTCTCCTATCAGGCAAATTTGTGGAGTTCGAACCTCTCATTTGAACTGTAATACGACTCTACCTCTTGGCATTCTGTAGTTTATTGTATCAATCTTTGGAGCAAGTAATACATGTCTGTGGATGATTCTCAACCCTCTTTGTGTTCATTTTGCATCCTCCTGGTCTTTCACTGCAAGTTATGTTATCTGTGCATGATCTTATATCACATTTGAATGGTCTGTGTTTACTGGCAAGATAGGTGTTCTTCATTCCTTGGTGCATCACCTCTATTAGCTTAGATTTATTTTTATGCATCTTCTTACCCTGTCTCCTTGGCAGATTAGATTAGGTTTCGAGTAAACCCTCTGCATATTTCGTGTGCATCTGAACAGAGGAATAGGAACCAACCTTCTCTGGAGAATCCTTTCTCACTTTTTCAAAAGTCCCACACTTGGAGAAAGGATTCAATGTTATGCAATCACACTGGATGATAGTATGGTCAACCTAGAAACCTGACCAGCATCCAGGGTGTCTTTGTGATTTTCACTAATAGTTTTGGCACGCCCGGTGGGACTTAGAGGTCTCATTTTTATTTTTGCAGCAAAATTTGATGTGCATCTGATGTAATTTTCTTGCTTAAAAGAGCTATTATTTTCATATCTGGCGACTCCAAGGGGAAGAATCAATTGTTTCAGCAGTGTAGGCCTAAAAAATCATGAGAAGAATTACCACAAGGTCAAGAGTTGGAGAAGAAGAAGTGTTGTTTGAATACCTGCAATTATCTCCAAGAAGAAGGCAAAGAGGAAGAAGGATTCAAAGGTCTCCATCTCCACCAAACAGAACTCTCTCAACTCCTCCACCTGGTAGACCTTTCATTCAGTCAACAAGGGTTTTAAGACCAATCAGAATGGCTCAAAACAATCCCTACATCAACTTCACAGGCATCAGCCCACTTGCTCTCAATGCACAACATCTAGTTCCTATTGCAGCCTTGAAGAACATTCCCTACTTCACTGGAGAAAATCAGACTACTCCAGGTGATCATGTTAAAGATATTGCTAACCTTTGTGCAATCCATGAAATCAATGAAATGCAAGTGGCTATCAAGTTACTGGCATCTTCATTCAAGGGTAAAGCATTGCAATGGTTTAGGAGCCTTGGTGTTGGTTCTATCACAAATTGGAATCATTTGTGTATAGCACTTCACGAGAAATTTGGAGAGAAGGGAGACAACTTGTCTCTTTTGGAGCAACTGACAACCATCAAGAGAGCTCCCAATGAGTAGCTGACCGATTTCAACTTCAGATTTCAAAAGACTTGGGAGAGAATTCCAAGAGATGTCAAAGCCAATAGTAGAAGGTGCTTTTCTCTACTATCTCAAAGCTCTAAATTCTGATATTTCTATGTTAATTCAGTCCATGGGAGGCACAACAATCCCTATGGCTTATAGCATTGCCATTAGGGCTGAAAATTGTTTGATTCAAGCTGGAAAACTTGCCCCTAGACCTCCCATGCCATTGTTTCCAAGTTTAGAGAGTCCAAACACTAGTCAAGCACCTAATTTGGCTCCTTCTCCCACTCCTAGAAATCAGATTTCAAATGAAGCTTCCACTTCATCTCCAAGTGCCCCAAATGAGCTTCAAGAGGTCATGAAGCAATTGCAAAATCTAGGCAATGAGCTGGTTACTCTCAAAAGGCAACAAGCCCAAAGTTTTAGACCTTCTTATCAACCCCAAGCTCAACCTAATAGGCAGCCATACCAACCACAAAGGCCCCCTAATCTAGTTGCAAACATGAATCAAACAAGGCCTCCTGCCAATAGACCATTCCAGCCCTATAATCCAAATGCCATATCTGCCTCTAAGGCATTAGTGCCAACACAGAACAACATTGCTCAGGAATATGATTGGTGCTTTCCATGCAACGAGCCTCATAACCAATCCTTGTGATTCAATGGTGCTCTCAATCAAGCATTGATGGTGACAACTACCGGAGTGGAGGGCGAGGGCAGTCAAGGAAACAACCAACAACAAGAAACATTCCAACAGTAATCAGCCCCAAATGACACCACATTGGTGAACTGGCAAGCAGAGGATTTATGTGGCATGAATCAGGTAGTTTCTCGAGGTGTTGCAGCCAACACAAGGTCAAAAGGAGGAATTTGGGTGAAGAAAAGCCATTAGCCCCAGCCAATCCACAACCTTCCACGGCTCCAAAAATGATTGGCAAGCAAAGTCCAGCTTTCAAATGCACAAGGGCAGCCAAGAAAAGCCCCTAGGCCAACTCAAATGCCCATTTGTTGCTGCCCACGTACAAGGAGTAAATGTGTAAACCAAGGGACAATAGAGATATCCTTCATCACCATTCAATATCATTGATCGGATGAAGAAGATGAACGTCCATATATCTATGTGGGAATCCCTATCCATCCTGTGCCAAAGAGATCTACCGCAAACCGCCATGAAGGATTGGCTAACTTTGAATCAGCAAGTTCGGATGCAAGACAAAGTGCTTACAAATGCTGCCCAGCCTGAAGGAAGTGATGGAGCACAACAAGGTAAAATGTTGAAGCCCCCCCTTTCTATGTTTCGTTAATCATTGGAAATCAGCTAGTACATAATTGCATGATAGACTCGGGGCAAGTAGCTCAGTAATGCCTAAACAGATAGCTGATCAGCTAGGGCTCTAGTATGAAATAACATCTAAAGGGGTAGTACAGCTAGATGGGACAGCAATAGCGACAGTTGGAGTGATTATAAATTTGAGTCTTACCTTGCATGCATGTCCAAATTTTGTTGTTTTACAAGATGTATCAGTCATAGACCTTCCACCACTCTTTGCATTGTGCTTGTCAAGAGACTTCACTGCTAAAATTGGAGGCTATCTTTCGGTGGATTGGTCTCACATGCTGTTTAGAACAAGGTATGGAACTAAGGCTACAATTAGGTCTGAACCTATTGCAAACTTCCATATTGAGCCTTACACTCCAAGTCAGATTAATGCCAATTGCTCAGCATTTGATCAAGAAGATCACCCTAGCACTAACGAGGCTGACACCAAGGTTGGAAGTATCCCGGATTTGACTCTTGATGAATGGGCAAGCAAGGTGCATGCTTTTGATCCTTATCAAGAAGTAGAAGAATCTGAGCTAGGGGTTTATTGTTTACATGAAGAGGATCAACCTCTCCCCAGCATCACCAAGCCAGATCATAAGGACAAGAATGAAGTATGGCAGCTGTTCTTTGATGGATCAAGGAGTAGACAAGGTGTAGGAGGAGGAGCTATGCTCATTTCACCACAAGGTATAAGGTATTACTCAGCCTTCCGTTTCCAGTTTTCCTGTTCAAATAACACTGCTGAATATGAAGCCTTGGTGCAAGGGATACATTGGGCAATCAAGAAGAAAATAAAGAACTTGCAAGTCTTTGGTGACAGTGAACTAATCGTCAATCAAGTCAGGGGACAACATGCTACAAAGAATGAACTGCTAAAGAACTACAAGAACAGGGTATGGGACCTCGTTGAGGATTTCAAAGCTTTCAATATCATGTCCATACCTAGGAAGAAAAATGAAGCCACGGATAGGCTCGCAGCTGTTGGAGCAATGTTTGATGTGGTTGACAACATCAAAAGGGAAAAAACATAGCCACATGTCCATGTGATTGTGAGGCCAGCAGTTCCAGATAATAACACAAGCTGGCAGGTGTTTGAGAACGATCAACAGATCATCAATTTCTTACAAGAAGAGGTTGAATTCTCAGCTAGGAATCAGGATAGATTAGAGCAGTAGTATGGGGATCAAGTAGTGCAGTTGTGGACAAACAAGCTTCCTAGGGGTTTAGTAACATTGGATTCTATCTTCAACCCCGATGACCAGTGCGTAAGGAAAAGGCTAACGTACTGAGTCAAAAGAGAAGATTCGAGAGCCAATTTCGGTTGGGAAAAACAAAACACTTCAAATTGGCAAGGTAGCCACTTTGAGCAGGAGAAATCAGATTTCATACAACTTTGCCAAGAATTTCCAGATGTCTTCGCTTGGAGCTATGAAGAGTTAAGAGGTTTCAATCCGAAAGCGGCACAACATACCATAGAATTGGATCCAGATGCTAAGCCCATCGGGAAGAAGCAGAGACGGTCAACCCGCACATTGAGCCTCTAATGAAGAAAGAGCTAAATAAGATAATAGATGCAAGCATTATATTTCCGATCAGCACTCAAGTGGGTCACAAACTTGGTTCCGGTCGGGAAGAAGAAGTGGAGAAATCAGGTTGTGTGTATATTTCCAAGACCTAAACAGGCATCTCTCAAAGACCATTACCCACTTCCTTCAATGGAACAAATATTGCGGAGTAGTATCCGGTTCGGAGAGATTCTCTCTCCTAGATGGCTACTCGGGGTATAATCGAGGTAAGGGTGAAGGAAGATGACCATTCAAGACGGCTTTCACCACCAAATGGGGGACCTATGCCTACAAGAAGATGCCATTTGGGCTATCAAATGCTAGAGCCACTTTCCAAAGGGCAATGGATATGGCATTAAAGGGTTTAATCAATAAAATAGTTATGATATACCTTGATGACATCACTGTATTCTCCAAAAATGCAGTGGATCACCTCTTTCATCTGAGGCAGGTATTTCAGAGGTGTAGAAGATTTGGGGTATCATTGAATCCCAAAAAATGCATATTCTTGGCTCATGAGGGAAAAATTCTTGGCCATATTGTTTCAAAGGAGGGATTGATGATTGACCCAGAAAGATTTGAAGCAATTCGAGTGTTGCCATTGCCAAGTCATAAGAAGGCTCTTCAAAGATTCTTAGGAAGGATCAATTTTGTCCGTAGGTTTGTTCCAAACTTTGCAGCTCTCGTAAAGCCAATAACACTGATGTTGAAGAAGAGCATGGCATTTAAGTGGACATCTAAAGGCAAGGCAAGTTTTGAGGTAATAAAAGAGGCTATATCTCAAGCTCCAACCCTCATCAATCCAAACTTCTCCAAGGATTTCATGTTATACGCCTTTGGTGGTGGAGATACAATTTCTGCAATCTTGGCACAACAAACAAAGAAGGATTAGAACAACCAGTTGCTTTCTTCAGTCAAGGCTTGGAGGAATATGAAACTAGGTACTCTTTCATTGAAAAGCATGTACTTGCAGTGATTAGGAGTTTAAGGAAATTCAAGCACCTAGTCTCAAACAACAAGATCCAATTATTGGTCTCTCATGCGGGAGTCAGGGACTTCCTTCTAAACAAGGATCTGAATGAGAAACGTGCGGGATGGATAAATCGTGTCATGGAATATGACATCGAGATCAAGGTCACCAAACTAGTACGTGGGAAGGGACTATGTGAACTACTAGCCTTGAGTCAACAAGTTGAAGCAGGTAATGAAGAAGATGCTGTCTTCGTACTACAGGATGGTCAAGAACAGGAAAATGATAATGTGCCCACTCCCTGTTGGACTCAGAGTATGATACACTTCCTACAGAAAGGCCTATGCCCTCCAGAAATGAGCAAAGTGAAGAGGAGATACTTCAGGTTGCAGGTTGTTCCATATGCCATTGTTGATGGATTTTTGTTCAAGAAAGATGTGAATGGAGTTCTGTTGAGATGCATTAGCACAAATCAGATTCAAAGGGTGTTGGAAGAGTTTCATGGTGGACCAGCTGGTGGTCATTTTGCACCAAGAGTGACAGCTCTAAAAATCATGAAGGCTGGTTATTATTGGCCTAAAATCTTCAGTGATTGCTATGCATGGATCAAGAGGTGTAAGAATTGTGCATTCTTCACAGGAAAAGAAAGACTTGCTGTCCTTCCATTACATCCAATCTCAGTTGACTAGTCATTCATGCAATGGGGTTTGGACTTCATTGGAGTCATTAATCCCAATTCAAGCCAAGGGCACAAATGGATTTTGACAGCCATGGACTACTTCACCAGATGGACAGAAGCAGTAGCACTCAAAGAGGTAAATGAGTCTAGCATCTTAGACTTTTATGAGGGGATAACTACCAGATTTAGTGTACCTACTACAATAATCTCTGATAATGCATTGGAATTCATTGGATCTAAGGTGATTGGGTGGGCTGTCAAGAATGGGATCTACCTAAGCACTTCATCAAACTATTACCCTCAAGGTAATGGCCAGGCCGAGTCTAAAAACAAGAACTTGTTGAGGATCATTAGGAGGACTCTTGATGAGAATCAGAGGGCTTGGCATACCAAACTTAAATCAGCCTTATGGGCTGATAGGATAACTCCCAAGAGATCCACAGGTAACTCTCCATTTAGACTTGTCTATGGAAGAGAAGCAATCTTGCCCATGTCACTTGAGTTGCCAACATTGGAACTCATGAAGCAGCTGGAGTTGCTAGAGTTTGGGCCCATGGAGGTAAGGTATGCAGAGTTGATGGAGCTGCAAGAGATCAGAAATTAGGCATCCCAAGCAATGGAAAAGGATCAAGCTTTGATCAAAAGGACCTTTGATAGGAAGGCCAAGGATAGATCGTTTCAGGTTGGAGATCTAGTGTTGAAATGGGATGTGGATAGAGCAAAAATGGGAAGGCATTCAAAATTTGATGCCATTTGGAGTGGCCCATACATGGTCACGAAATGCAATAGCAACAATGCTTTCCAATTATCCTCATTGGATGGTGAAGAACTGCAGATTCCAGTAAATGGAATCTATCTCAAGCATTTCCTCAAGAGGGAAATTTACCACCTTGTAAATATTAATTAGATTTTCATTCCTCCAAGTGCTTTGCACATTATCTTGTTGTAGTTAGGTTTCAGTTTCCTAAGTGCTTTGGCACAGAGTTTTGTTGCTCCTAGGTTGAGGTTTTATAGTTCAGCGTGCTCTCATAGAGGGAGTTACAGTATCAAGCTCATTTTAGGTTATTGCTTATGAATCCATGCCCAATGGATCGCTAAAAGGCCACTGATCTTCTACCTAGCAGGCAGGTGACCACGAAAAGTCACCAAATTGTTAACCAAAATTCACCCCTGGGGTAAATTTTGATAGCATGCATCAGAATTTTTTAGTTCCAAGCAAGTAGATTGATTCAGGAGAAAATTGTGAAAATTGGCTAAGTCCTGCTCCAGGCCGCCTTTGGGACAGTTGGGACATCTGGGCACAAATCGACCGAAAGACCGCCAGGCAGTCTGCAGAGCAAAGGGGCAGTTGGAACAAATGTACGCGAAGGACACGAATCGGCGGTTCAGCCGAAAAGGAGAACTTTCGCAAAGGAACATCGGGCCGCAAGGACGTGAAGGACGTGAAAAGGTGAAGCGCGAGAACAAGGAAGCCCATTTCGGGTAGTTTGGAAGAATTTGTCCCAGACAGTCTAGGATAGTTGGAACAAATGGAGGCAAAGGACGCAAACCATCTGGTTTGGCCGAAACAGGGAACTTCAGCACTGGGAAAATTGGGACAAAGACACGTGTGGGACGTGGATAGTCGAAGGAGCCAAAATCCAATCAAGCAACGCCACGTGTCACCATCAGAAAAGGGACAGGGAAGCCCATTTCGGGTGGATCAGAAGTTTCTGTCCCAAACAACACTGGGACATCGGGACAAATGGATGCGGTGGATGTGAAAAGCCAGCAGACCGAATACCAATCAAATCATGACACGTGTCACGAGGGAGAAAGTCCAGAAGTCAAAGGGCGAGGTTTCAAGCACTGACCCGAACCAATGAAATAGTGCCACGTGTCCAAGTTTAAGGGCCCACAAGGAAATTTCAAAGGAAATCCCGCGAGAAAGGTGGAGGAGAGAGAATTGCTCAGTGAATCAGAGCCTACCACGTGTCATCCAAGTGGCAGAGCGTGGGGAAAGTTCAAATATTTTTCCCGCCGACCTGTTTTTGCTGGTTTTTTCCCTAAATCTTCAGATCGTCATATCTTTCGATCCAGAGCTTGGATTTGCACGTTCTTTATATCAACGGAAAGCTGTTGAAATTCTCTACATGATTCGGGGTCAATCTTGCATTTTGGTTCAGTTTGGAGGGAGAAAATTGAGAAAACGTCTCTGATGCGTGGTAATGCCAGAAGTGACGCTTCAACAACTAGCTTTAATGCAGCAGACGGCTGACTCACCATTTACGTTAGACAGCCCGCCATTTTGCCAGGATCCGCCGCTTCTGCCATAATGAGATGATTTTAAATGTGACCTAGAAGTGGTTGGGGTAGATTCTGGATTTCCTCTCTCTTCCCTCTCTCATTCTTTCTATATATTGTAAAGAGGGGCTTCTTAAAAAGGTCGAACATTTTCTATTTTTCTCCTCCCTTCTTCTCCTATCAGGTGAATTTGTGGAGTTCGAACCTCTCATTTGAACTGTAATATGACTCTACCTCTTGGCATTCTGTAGTGTATTGTATCAATCTTTGGAGCAAGTAATACATGTCTGTGGATGATTCTCAACCCTCTCTGTGTTCATTTTGCATCCTCCTGGTCTTTCACTACAAGTTATGTTATCTGTGCATGATCTTATATCACATTTGAATGGTCTGTGTTTACTGGCAAGATAGGTGTTCTTCATTCCTCGGTGCATCACCTCTATTAGCTTAGATTTATTTTTATGCATCTTCTTACCCTGTCTCCTTGGCAGATTAGATTAGGTTTCGAGAAAACCCTCTACATATTTTGTGTGCATCTGAACAGAGGAATAGGAACCAGCCTTCTCGGAGAATATTTTCTCACGTTTTCAAAAGTCCCACACTTGGAGAAAGGATTCAATGTTATGCGAGTCACACTTTGGATGATAGTATGGTCAACCTAGAAACCCGACCAAAGCATCCGGGGGTGTTGTGATTTTGCACTAACTTGAGTTATTTCCTTCTACAACTTCAAAAAGAGGTCCTAACAATGGAACCAAGATGTAGTCATTTTTACCCCTATCACAAAAGAAAGGAACCCCATGCGCATCGGCCTATCACCCAACGGATGTTGGGCACTCACACGAGGCACATGTGGGTACCAAGTCTCTCTTTTATGTGAGTTAAGTGAGAAACATCATCTATGATTTTTGTTTAAGAGATTTAAAGAGGATTTAAGACATATAAGAACCATAGAGCTCAAAATAGCCTCTAGATCTTTACAACCATTCAAGACAGATAGTACTTAAAAGATTATATGAATTGTCTCATAACGAAAGAAGTATACAAACATCCATACCTAGTATAAACATAAATGAAGAAAACTTAGGAACAATATTTATGCATCAAAATCATTGATAGTCATATATATATATATATATATAAACTAGTAACCTCATTATATCCATGGAGCCATTATAGAATGTCACAGAAAAGTAGACCGCGGTCATGCATTACAACCGGACTAATGTAGCTAGGCCAAAAAAAAAAAATCATAATCCCCATACCCAATACATCCTTTCCCAAGTGCAATTACCCACTAACAAAGTTCTTACAATATTTCTGCAGAGCTTCGCTCATTCTCTAGTTGTAACACCCGTAAAACCAACCCTCTGTAGATCTATGATTAACCTAGGCTTAGTTAGCTGAAAGAGGAATAATTTTTTATTTTTATTTTGTTTAAATACTATCACAAGCATAGTCTAAGACACACACACATTTGAATCTACCACAAGAGGAGATCAAAGTTATGATTTTGCATATAGTTTTATATTTTCATTAAGATCTAATATACTTATTTACTTTGGTGAATCTTGTCTCTTATGCAAAATGATGTTTCTGATGTCTCCATGTACAAAATACAAGGTGCCATAAGCTTTTGAAGTAGTAGGCCCCAGCCTGTAACAACTCCGAGTTGTGCTCCTATAACAGCCCGTAGCAACTGGTTGTCCTCCTACAACAGCCCATAGCAACTAGTTGTACTCCTACAGTAGCCCGTAGCAACTGCAAGCCTGCCCATAGCAACTCTGGTTGTGCACCTATAGCTGCCCGTAGAAACTCTAGGCCTACCTGTAGTAACTACAAACCTACCTGTAGTAACTCCAGGCCTTCCTATAGCAACTGCAAACCTGCCCGTAGTAACTTCCAGGCCTTCCTGTAGCAACTACAAACCTGCCCTTAGCAACTTCCAGGCCTACACGTAGCAACTACAAACCCATGGCTAACAACTTCTAGGCCTTCCCGAAGAATTGTAAACCTTCCCATAGCAACTTCCGGGCATTCCCGTGAAGAACCGCAAACCTTCCCATATCAACTTCCGGGCCTTCCCAAGAACTACAAACCTACCCGTAGAACTTCGAGGCGCACAAACCTGCAAACCTTAGATAGACTCTTCTAGGCCTTCCCGTAGCAACTCGCAACGTACCCAAGAACTTCCTGTGTCTGCCCATAGTAACTAAAAACCTACCCGTAGAAACTTTCAGGTCTTCCCGTAGCAACAACAAACCTACCTGTAGCAACTTCACGAATTACCTGCAGCAAGAAGTTCAAAATACTATAACTTTTGACAGGGAACTTAGTTTTTTATAAAATTGGACTTTTTGTAAAGGTGATGATGTCTACTTTACACAGTAATCATAAAACTTAGGATTTGATGAGATTTAGATAGTCATTTTTGAGAAACATTCTGCAGGATCCTACAGTCAAAGGTAATTTCTGAGTGAATTTTTTTGTTAACTTTGTTTGATTGAAAGCTTCTAAGGTAAATTCCTTGAGTGTGCAGGTCTGTATTGGGTCTGTTTTGGTCTTGCAAGGCTTATTTGGTTCACTTCATTCATTACTTAATGGTTTGAGGGGTTGTTTGGTTCATTCATTGGTTGATTAAGCGTACATGCATAGTGAAGTAAGGGAAGATCATATTACTACATTCTAACTGACTGAAACAACAACTCTTAAGTGTGTAAGAACATCATTTAAAGTCATTTCATGCTAGCTTAAAACAAACTTCTTTCTTCAATGATTGATAACAAGATCTAAATGAATTCCTTCTTATTCTTTATAGATTGAATGTTTCCCAACAAGACAAGTAACAAGAATAACATAATTCCCTTATGCAATATTTGCTTCCAACATTCAAAAATAGAGAATTACATGCATTTGAATGATTCTTACTTACACCAACTCATACCAATGGATGCAACAAAGTAATTATTTTAATAATTTTAGATGTAATATGCAAAACACAACTCGATCCCTTTACATTCTTTCAAGCATGAAGTCACATTATGATTGAGCAATCAATTTGGACAAATGCAATCCAATAGAGGCAGTAACATATCTCTTTTTTTATTATGCCATGAATGAAAAAATACCATTACAGTTCTCTCAATAGCAAGAAGACAGATTAATTCCCTTTCTCAAACCAAAATACATCTTGCATGGTCAATACAACATCTTTACAAAGTATAATGAATGTTACGGTCCATCCACATAGAGTCGGGAAAGGAAATTACGGCAAGAAGTAAACTAACAATAATGGATGTTAACTCTACATCATGGTGATTCCAAAACAGTAGCATGCTTTAGATGTTTCCTTTGATTGATCACTTCAAAAGACAGGGGGAAAGGCCATGCTCTCTACCTAGCCAAGATATCCGGTGAAGAGATGAAGTCTCTCTCTTCATTGGCCCCGAGCCCCAACCACAACACAATGAAATATGGGTTTCAATGCATGGAAACATCCACAGGCTTCCACAACACACACAGGTAGATTTTTAACAACAAAACAACCAAGACACACATACATATTTCCACTGTATTTCACAATCAAACAACACATAGGCTATATTTAATCAAGCCAAAGGAGCAAGGACTATGGGGGAAGCTTCTTATGCCTCCCAATTGGGAATTGGGCATCCACCTATAATCATACCGCCAATATAACATATCATATCCCGTAAACCTTATGCCTCCCAACCCCTCCTTATGCCCCCACAAGTTTTCCCTTATGCCCCCCCACAAGTAAGAAATGCAAGCTATTTCTTTTCCATGGTGGATCCCAAACCCAAAACTCCCTCCATAAAACTCTGATGCCCATGGCATTCCCTTATGCCCCCCATAATGATTCCCCATAACATTCTCCTACACCGTCCCTACGCAGTTTACCCAACTGACAAATGGAGAAGAGACACACATCTACATTGCATAATAACATGCAAGAAAGCAATAGTAAAAAGATGAACAATTTATTACCTTTCCATAACAATGACAACACCTTTGCAAGCAAGAAAATATAACCCCAAATATTAATTTGAATGTCCACAAAATAGTCTTCAAAACAACAACAGGAATGCCCAACTCACAGTTTAGAAACAACAGTCTTCAAATACAAGAATGCAGCCCCAACGGTCACTTGAATGTCCACCAAAACAATCCTCAAAATAGCAACAAGAATGCCCAAATCATAGTTCAAAAACAACAGCTTCAAATGCCAAGAATGCAGCCCCAACAGTCACTTGAATGTCCACCAAAATAGTCGCAAAATAGAAATAAGGATGCCCAAATCACAATTCAAAAATAGCAGCTTCAAATGCCAAGAATGCAGCCCCAACAGTCACTTGAATGTCCACCAAAACAGTCCTCAAAATAGCAACAAGAATGCCCAAATCATAGTTCAAAAATAGCAGCTTCAAATGCCAAGAATGCAGCCCCAACAGTCACTTGAATGTCCACCAAAACAGTCCTCAAAACAACAACAAGAATGCCCAAATCACAATTCAAAAATAGCAGCTTCAAATGCCAAGAATGCAGCCCAACAACAAGCTTAAATGAAGGTGAAATGACGGTCCAAAGAAAGCAACCTTAAATTCCAAGAGACAATCTAATAGAAAAATTCTAGCAAGAGAAGATCTCCAATGGTTTCTAAAATGTGCAGCTCCAAAACAACAAACATTCCAAAGTAAGAGAAGAACTCCCATGGCTTCCAAAACATGCAGCCCCAAAACAGCCAAAAAAAGAAGAGAAAAAATGCAACTCTTCCAACTCTCTCCCAAAAATGCAAGTGGAAAATAATCATCCTCTAAACATGAAAACCAAAAGGAATGTAAAGTCTTCATGCCAATCAAATCGACTTTACTTGCAAGCCTCCACTTATACCTCAAGGACAGCCAATTAAATTTTTGTAAGAAAGTACACTTACACAAGCAAGATTGACAAGCAAAAATGCATTTAAGAGGCAAAAGTAAACACTCCAATCAAGATAAAGTTGGTATGAAGCTTTTAATGGGTGTGGGACAAGTTTATCTTGTCCCACAAGCTTCCAAAAATACCCTCCAAGTACAAATCCGAGTTTCAAGATGGTGAAGTGTTTTATACTCCAAAGATCAACTCTCTTACACACATTAAATGCAAGGATCAACACATTAATAACTATATTTAAGCAAGTCTTATTTAAATTTATCTTTCACATTCTATTTAAATAAAGGAATGGACACATGCAAGATAACAATAAAAGAAGGACCACATACTAACACACACAAACCCCATGGTCACATATAAAGGCGATCCCCCCATGGGAACCCCCCAACAACAAACAACACACAAACGACTAGTTGCCATGGTGACCGTGTTGAATCCACCCAAAATTTTGTTGTGGTTAGTCTCCAATCCCCCCGATGTCTACTATGATATAAAATAGCCTACAAAATACAAATACCTCCTTCGGCCTTGTGGCCATATCAGAACACTCAAAAATAATATAATATAAATCTAAGCATTGTAAGTATAACTGCATAACACAACATCGAAATAGCGACTATACCATTTTATAAATAAAATCAACCATTCTATCATCATTTAAAATTTTCATTTTCTATATATAATCAAATGATTAAACATCACATATCTAGATAGCATCAATGATATAATTACATCAAATAAAGCATCAACATCTATATATATAATGTTTATAATAATCATCATGCATCCTAAATAATTCGATAATAATGAAGTCCATAATCCATAGTCGGCGATTAGAAAAATAGTGTCAAAGGGAAGTGAGCACTACATCTCCGTCCCCTTAGACTTGAATTCTTCCTAGAAGTCACTCTTATCCAAAATTCACCCCTCAAGGTAATTTTGATAACATGCATCAAATTCTTTAGTCCCAAGAAATTATATTGATTCAGGGTGAAAAGTAATGTTTCTAGGGTCCCCTCATATTTTTCTAACTCCCCTGTCTAAGAGGAAGGGAGCAAGTTTTGAGAAAATGTGGAAAAAATTGCAAAAAACAAGCTCGGGCCAGGAAAAATCATGAAAAATGGCTAAGTCCTAGCTCGAAAGCAGGTTTGGGGTTGCGCGGGAAAAAAGCACGTGAACTGGCCGAACCGGGTGAAATGAGTCAAGGCAGCCCAAAATAGTTTGGGACGCGAGGGACAAAAGTACGCGAACCGGCCGAACCAGGCGAAATGAGTCAAGGCAATTGAAGCTTGATTTGGGGCGCATGGGACAAAAGTACGCGAACCAGCCGGATCAGCCAAAATGAGTCATGGCAGCTCAGAATAGTTGGGCCAAAGGTACGTGAAGTATGCAAACCGGCTGAATCGGCTGAAATGAGAACTTTCAGTCAGGGACGCGTGGGACAAAAGTACGCGAACCGGGTGAATCGGGAAAATTTGTCCCAGACGGTCCGAAAGCAAATGGGACATCTGGGCCGCGAGTACGTGAACCGATCGGTTCGGCTGAAATGGGAAATTTGAGCACTGTGCCAAATGGGACAAAGGGACGCGTGGGACATGAAAAGCGAAGCGGTGAAGGCAGAGAGGAGAAAAGTCAACATTTGACCCATGGAACTTCAAAGCGCCCATAACTTTTGACTCGAGCTCCGATTTTCACAAAATTGGACTTTCTGGAACGAGCACGACGTCCTCTACGCCAAAAAAATGGATTTATTATTTTTAATGAGGGTAGATATATTTAAATAAGAGAAACATATTCGGCTCTAGTCAGTTAATGCTCATTCCCGTCAAATGACAGAAAACGCCTGCCAGACCCAAAATAGCTGCCCGCACTCAGAAGGCCATAAATTTTGCATTTCTCAACGAAATCACACAAAATTGGTACCGTTGGAATCGTGGTTCTGAGCCCAATGCAAAAAAATCAAGAAATTCCAGATTTGATTAGAAATTGATTGATATTTTTAAGAAAACGTGGCCGGGTTTAGAATAGTGTTTTATTTGGTAGCTGGGAGTGCAATTAAGAGGCATGGTCATCATTCTTTCTCTACTGCAGCACATGGGACAGTATGGGGAGCCTTTTGCAAGTAATGGATAACCATTTCACTCAATTTAATGCCTCTTATAGGTGGTTGAAGGACATATTTCAAGATTTTCCATTTTCCCTTCTCTTTCCTTCTCATTTTTCTTTAAATTGGAGTGTTGGGCTCATTGTAAAGCAGAGAGTTTTGGGTAGCAAAGCTCTATCAAAATTTCTTTGTGAAGCCAGTGTGTTGCTAGGCCCTTATAGTGGACTCCTTGCATGGTGATCCAGGCCCTTATCTTGTAATAGATTGAACTGTGCATACCATGAAGCAATATAATACCAGTTTGTGGATGTATCTTCCCATGCTGTGTTTTCTTGCATTCTTCTTACCCCTTTAATCTTTCTATAAGAGTATTGTGTCTATTTATTATGTTCTTGCAGGGATTCATTAACATTGTGTATGCTTGGAGTATTGTTGTGAATGCATTTTCTAGATTATGGTGAACCGTCATCACCTCTTCTAGTGTGCACTTTGCCTCTGTATTTCACACATTTGGAGATTACTCTCACACCCTCCTTTTACGGTGTATCACCACTTTAGTGTAGGCTTTCATTTTATGTATTCTCTCTCTCTGGTCCCTTGGGAATTTAGATTAGAATAGTTATCTTATCTGCATTAGAGTAGATTGTGTCGGGTAGTTTAGGAGCAAGAACCAGACTTTCTGCGGAGGTCTATCTCAAGTAGCAAGTCCTGACTTGGAGATAGTACCCATGTTATCCAATCACAATGTGAGTTCAAGTATATGCATAGGGGTGTTGTGATTCGGTGATAACTTGATTACAGCACGCCGGTGGGACCTTAGAGGTCTTTACTTTCATTCTGACAAGATTGATGTGCACTTGTTGTAAGTTCTAGGTTTGAAGGAGCTTTAAATCGCACATCTGGCGACTCAAAAGAGGCATAATCCGCTGGTTTCGTGTAGTCAAGCCTAGCAAATTTATGAGAAGAATACGAGACCAGGAAAGAACTAGGGAGGAAGGATTGTTTGTTTATCTACACCTATCTCAGGTAGAGAAAGAAGGGAAGAAGAGCTCAAAGATCTGCGTCTCCACCTAATAGAACTTTGTCTACACCTCCATTTGGTAGACCTTTTCTCGCATCAACAAGGGTTCTCGGACCAATCGAGAATGGTGCGACCACTAAATCCTTTGTCAATTTCTTTGGTAGTGACCCACTTGCCCTCAATGATACACGAATCCGGTTCAATTGCAGCATTGAAGAACATTCCATTTTTCACTAGAGAAAATCATACCACTCACTGGTGATCATGTTAAAGACATTGCTAACGTCTGTGTAATCCATGAGATAAATGAAATGGATGTGGCTGTCAAACTGCTGGCATCATCGTTCAAAGGAAGGCATTGCTGATGGTTCAAAAGCCTTGAAGTGGTTCGATCACAAATTGGAATCGATTGTGCATAGTTCTCCATGAGTAGTTTGGAGAGAAGGAGACAACTTGTCTCTTCTAGAACAATTGACAACTATCAAGAGAGCCCCAACGAGCGGTGGTGACTTCAATTTCAGATTTCAAAGGTCTTGGGATAGGATTCGGTGGCGGTCGGCCCAATAGCGAAGGTGCTTTTCTATACTATCTTAAAGCTTTGAATTGATATTTCTATGTTAATTCAATCTATGGGAGGCACTGACCTTACTGCTGCTACTTATAGCATTGCCATTAGAGCTGAAAACTGTCTTATTCAAGCTGGTAAACTGGCTCCTAGGCCTCCAATGCCATTATATCCAAGTTTAGAGAGCCCAAGTACTAGTCAAGCACCCACTTTAGCTCCTATTCCCACTCCTAGAAATCAAAGTTCAAATGAGACTTCTACCTCATCCTCTAGTGCTTCAAACAAACTCCAAGAGGTCATGAAACAATTGCAAAATTTGGGAAATGAGCTGGTTACTATCAAAAGACAGCAAGCTCAAAGTGCTAGACCGTATCAGCCTCAAGCTCAGCCTAACAGGCAACCATATCAACCTCAAAGACCACCCAATCCAGCTGCAAATCAGAATCAAGCAAGGCCTCCTACCAATAGACCATTTCAGCCCTACAACCCCAATGTTGCTTCTGCATCCAGAGCTTTGGTGCTAGTCCAAAATAACATGGCCTAATAATATGATTGGTGTTTCCCATGCGATCAGCCACATAACCAATCAATGTTCTTTAACGGTGCATTAAATTAGGCTTTGATGGTGCAAACCATTGGTGGGTCGCAAGAGTCCAACCACGAAGAAGATCAATAGCAAGGGCACCTCGGCAAGAGGACATCTCTAAGCGAAACTACTCTTGTCAATTGGCGAGGTGAATATTTTTGTGGTATGAATCAAATACCCCCTCAAAGTGTTGCGGCCAACACAAGGTCAAAGAGGAGAAATTTGGGTGAAGAACAGCCATTGGATTCGAGTAATCCACAACCTTCTACCACTCCCACAAGCGGCAAACAAAATATAGTTCCAAACATGCGAGAGGCATCCAAACCAGCTCTTAAACTAACTCAGATGCATTAACTGCTACCATCCATGTGCAAGGAATGAATGTGCAGGCCAAGGGACAGCAGAGGGGATACTTCATCTCCATTTAATATCATTGATCAGATGAAGAAGACAAATGTAAACATATCAATGTGGGAATCACTATCCATCCCAGGACAAAGAGATTTGCTACAAGCTGCCATGAAGGACTGGTCAACTTCAAATCAACAGGTCTAGATGCAAGAGAAGGTACTCACAAATGCTGCCCAGCCTGAAGGAAATCATGGAGGACAGCAAGGTAAAATGTTGAAGCCCCCTCCATTTTATGTTTCATTGATCATAGGAGATAAGTTGGTACATAATTGCATGATTGACTCGGGAGAAAGTAGTTCAGTAATGCCCAAGCAAATAGCTGATCAGCTAGGACTCCAATATGAAGTCATCTCTAGGGTGTAGTGCAATTAGATGGGACAGCAATGACAATGGTTGGAGTAATCAAAGGATTGAGCCTCACACTGCACGCATGTCCCAACGTAATAGTGTTACAAGATGTGTCAGTCATAGACCTGCCACCACTCTTTGCATTGTGCTTGTCAAGAGACTTCACTGCTAAAATTGGAGGCTATCTTTCGGCGGATTGGTCACACATGTTGTTCAGAACAAGGTATGGAACCAAAGCCACAATCAGGTCTGAACCTATTGCGAACTTTCACATTGAGCCTTACACTCCAAGCCAAATCAATACCAACTGTTCAGCATTTGATCAAGAAGATTATCCAAGCACTGATGAAGCTGACACCAAGGTTGGAAGCATCCCAGATTTGACTCTTGATGAATGGGAAAACAAGGTGCATGCTTTTGATCCTTATCAAGAAATAGAAGAATCTGAGCTGGGAGTCTATTGTTTACATGAAGAGAATCAACCTCTTCCTAGCATCACCAAGCCAGATCATAAAGACAAGAATGAAGTATGGCAATTGTTCTTTGATGGGTCAAGGAGTAGACAAGGTGCAGGAGGAGGAGCTATGCTCATTTCACCGCAAGGTATAAGGTATTACTCAGCCTTCCGTTTCCAGTTTTCCTGTTCAAACAACACAGCTGAGTATGAAGCCTTAATTCATGGATTGCACTAGGCAAAGAAGAAATGCATCAGGAATTTACAAGTATTTGGTGATAGTGAGCTGATCGTAAACCAAGTCAAAGGAAAAAATGCTGCCAAAAATGATCTGTTGAAGAACTACAAAAATCGGGTATGGGATCTTATTGAAGATTTTGAAGCTTTTAGCATCATTTCCATCCCAAGAAAAAGAATGAAGCGCTGATAGGCTAGCAGCAATTGGGGCTGCGTTTGATGTTGTAGAAAGTATCAAAAGTGAGAAAACTCAGCCTCATATCAAAGTGGTTGTGAGACCAGCTGTTCCAGATAACAACACAAGTTGGTAAGTCTTTGAGAATGATCAGCATATTGTTAATTTCCTGCAAGAAGAAGCTGAGTTCTCCATGATAAATCAAGACAAGATGGAGCAGCAGTATGGCGACCAAGTGGTGCAGCTTAGGACTAACAAATTGCCAAAAGGCCTCATAACCTTGGAGTCAATCTTGACCCGAATGATCGAGTTCGGAAGGAGAAAGTGAGCATTCAAGTAAAGGGTGAAGATTCGAGAAACTATCTTAGTAGATGAAGGCAAGACATTGCAAATTGGCAAAGTAAGTACTCCACAAGAGAAATCTGATTTTGTTCAGCTTTGTCAAGAATTCCCAGATGTCTTTGCTTGGACTTACAAAGATTTAAGAGGTTTTAACCCAAAGTTGGCACAACATACTATTGAGTTGGATCTGGAATCCAAGCCTGTTAGGCAAAAGCAAAGGCCAGTAAATCCTCATATCAAGCCTCTCATGAGAAAAGAGTTAAGCAAGCTCATTGAGGCTAGTATCATCTTTCCCATCAAACACTCAAGTTGGGTTGCAAACTTGGTGCCGGTAAGAAAGAGAAACGGAGAAATAAGATTGTGTGTGGACTTTCACGATCTAAATAGAGCATCACTCAAAGATCATTATCCGCTTCCATCAATGGAACAAATATTGCGAGGTTGTATTTGGTTGAAAGGTTTTCATTGCTAGATGGATATTGGGCTATAATCGAGATAATGGTGAAAGAAGAAGATCAATTCAAGACGGCCTTCACTACGAAATGGGGCACGTATGCTTACAAGAAGATGCCATTTGGATTGTCAAATTCCGGAGCAACATTTCAGCGAGCTATGGATATGGCATTCAAAGGCTTAATCAATAATATAGTGCTGGTATACCTAGACGATATACTATCTTCTCAAAGAATGCGAGACCATCTCTTTCACCTCAAACAAGTATTTCGAGAGGTGTAGAAGGTTCGGAGTGTCATTGAATCCAAAGAAGTGTGTATTCTTGGCACACGAAGGCAAAGCTGTTGGGCCACATTGTCTCAGGGAAGGACTAACAATTGATCTGAAAGGGTTGAAGCCATCCGACGCTTCCATTGCCACACCACAAGAAATCTCTCCAAAGCTTCTTAGGAAGGATAAAATTTGTTCATATTTGTGCCTAATTTTGCCACTCTTGTGAAGCCTCTAACTATGATGTTGAAGAAGAGTCGGCATTCAAATGGACGTGAGAAGGCAAAGAGAGTTTTGAAAACATCAAGCATGCAATATCACAAGCTCAACTCTTATCAACCCAGATTTCTCAAAGGACTTCATGTTGTATGCATTTGGAGGATCGAGATACAATCTCGGCTATCTTGACACGGTTGAATAGAGAAGGTTGAGAACAGCCCATAGCATTCTTGATCAAACCTTGGAAGATTACGAAATAAAGTATTCTTTCATCGAAAAGCATGTCCTTCTTTGTCATCGGGAGCTTGAAGAAGTTCAGACACTTGGTCTCAAACAATAAGATTCAACTGCTGGTGTCTCATGCTGGTGTCAAAGACTTCCTCCTAAACAAGGATTTAAATGAGAAGAGAGCAGGTTGGATCACTCGGGTGATGGAATATGATATTGAAATCAAAGTGACCAAGCTGGTTCGTGGCAAAGGCTTGTGTGAGCAGCTCGCTTCCAAACAATCCAGACGAGCCAAAAGTGAAGAGGATGTTGTCCTGCTACTACAGAATGATCAAGAACAACCAGCTGATGATGCACCCATCCCATGTTGGACTCAAGACTTGGTGCATTACCTCCAAACAGGCTTGTGCCCTCTAGAAGTGAGCAAAGCAAAGAGGAGATACTTCAGATTACAAGCCATTCCATATGTGCTTGTTGATGGAGTTTTGTTTAAAAAGGACATCAATGGTGTTCTATTAAGATGCATTGGAACAGGTCAAGTTGAGAAGATCTTACATGAGTTCCATGACGGGGAAGTAGGAGGCCACTTTGCTCCACGAGTGACAGCTCTCAAAATCATGAAATTTAGTTACTATTGGCCTACTATGTTCGATGATTGCTACTCATGGGTCAATAAATGCAAGAGATGTGCATTCTTCATAGGGAAAGAAAGGTTAGCAGCGCTGCCCCTTCGTCCAATTTTAGTGGATCAGCCATTCATGCAATGGGGATTGGACTTCATTGGGGTTATCAATCCCAATTCAAGTCAAGGCCACAAGTGGATACTTATGACAGACGGATTATTTCACCAAGTGGACCGAAGCAGTGGCACTCAAGGAGGCAAATGAATCTAATATCTTAGATTTCTATGAAGGAATAGTCACGAGGTTTGGTGCCCCTGCCACTATCATATCAGACAATGCATTGGCATTCCTTGGCACAAAGATCACTGAATGGGCTGTCAAAAATTGTGTGTATCTCAGCACTTCATCGAACTATTACCCTCAAGGTAATGGCCAAGACGACTCTACGAACAAGAATCTACTAAGAATCATCAGGAGGACTCTGGATGAAAATCAAAGAACTTGGCACGCAAAGCTCAAATCAGCCCTATGGGCTGATAGGATCACACCCAAGAGGTCTACAGGAAGCTCTCCATACAAGCTTGTATACGGGAAAGAAGCAGTTCTACCTATATCACTTGAGTTGCCAGCATTGGAACTCATGAAACAGTTGGAACTAGCTGAGTTTGAACCTATGGAAATCAGGTATGCAGAGCTGATGGAATTAGAAGAGACAAGAGAGCACACAATGCAGACCATAGAAAAGGATAAAGCATTGGTCAAAAAGAGTTTTGACAAGAAAGCTAAGGCCAGGATATTACAAACTGGAGATTTGGTACTGAAGTGGGATGTTGATCGTGCAAAACCAGGAAAGCACTCCAAGTTTGATGCCATCGGAGTGGCCCATACATGATCATTGAATGCAAAGGTATGATGCTTTCATTGGCTAAGTTGGATGGTGAAGAATTGTAGATCCGGTCAATGGGATCTATCTCAAACGGTCTACTAGAAAGAAAGCTTCTCACCCTTGTAAATATTAATTTAGAATTTCCATTCCTCTAAGTGCTTATGCACATTATCTATTTGTTAGAGTAGTTTTTATTTCCCTAAGTGCTTGTGCACATGTCCTATTGCTTCTAGTATGTGCATGTTTTTGAGTTCATCAAGCTCCTGGAAAAGAATTGCAGCCACAGGAAAACCAGCTCAACGAATGTTTCAATGGCTCAAGGACACAAGTTTTCAAATTTCAGATCAGCTGAGAGGTTATCAAATAGACTCCATGCCCAATGGATTGCTACAAGCAGCTAGTCATTCTTCATCAGTAGGCAGATGACCCCGCTGAGTCGCCAAAATTGTTATCCAAAATTCACCCCTCAAGGTAATTTTGATAACATGCATCAAATTCTTTAGTCCCAAGCAATTATATTGATTCAAGGTGAAAATTCATGTTTCTAGGGTCCCCTCATATTTTTCTAACTCCCCTGTCCAAGAGAAGGAGCAAGTTTTGAGAAAATGTGAAAAAATTGCAAAAAACAAGCTCGGGCCAGAAAAAATCATGAAAAATGGCTAAGTCCTAGTCCTGAAAGCAGTTTGGGACGGTTGAGGACAAAAAGGCGCGAATCGGCCGAACCAAAGAAATGAGTCAAGGCAGCCCGAAGCATTTGGGACATTTGGGAAGGGGCACGGGACAAAAATACGCAAACCCGAGCCAGAAAAGTTGAAAAAATGAGTCAAAGGTTGAAGAAATAGTTTGGGACATGCAGGACAAAAAAAACGTGAACCGGCAGTAGGATCGGCGAAATGAGTCAAGGCAGCTCAAAATAGTTGGGCCGAAGGTACGTAAAAATGCATGGCGGATCGAGAATGAAATGAGAACTTTCGATCGAGAACTTGTAAGACAAAAAGTACGCGGTTGAAGCCGGAACGAAGCCGAAGGCGAATCGGGAAAATTTGTCCCAGGCAGGCGAAAGCAAATGGGACATCTGGGCCATGAAAAACGCATGGAAGCCCATTCGGCTGAAATGGGAAATTTCAGCACTATGGGCCAAATGGGACAAAGGACGCGTGGGACGCGAAAAGCCGAAGCGGCCGAAGGCAGAGGAGAAAAGTCAACATTTGACCCGTGGAACTTCAAACGGCCATAACTTTTGACTCCGAGCTCCGATTTTCACAAAATTGGACTTTCTGGAATGAGCACGACGTCCTCTATGCCACAAAAACTGGATTTATTATTTTTAATGAGGGTAGATATATTTAAATAAGAGAAACATATTCGGCTCCAGTCAGTTAATGCTCATTCCCGTCAAATGACAGAAAACGCCTGCCAGACCCAAAATAGCTGCCCGCACTCAGAAGGCCATAACTTTTGCATTTCTCAACGAAATCACACAAAATTGGTACCGTTGGAATCATGGTTCCGAGCCCGATGTATAGAAATCAATAAATTTAGGATTTGATTAGAAATTGATTGATATTTTTAAGAAAACGTGGCCGGGTTTAGAACAGTGTTTTATTTGGTAGTTGGGAGTGCAATTAAGAGGCATGGTCATCATTCTTTCTCTGCTGCAGCACATGGGATAGTATGGGGAGCCTTTTGCAAGTAATGGATAACCATTTCACTCAATTTAATGCCTCTTACAGGTGGTTGAAGGACAGATTTCAGGATTTTCCATTTTCCCTTCTCTTTTCCTTCTCATTTTTCTATAAATTGGAGTGTTGGGCTCATTGTAAAGAGAGAGTTTTTGGGTAGCAAAGCTCTGCCAAAATTGCTTTGTGAAGCTAGTGTTTTACAGGCCCTTGTAGTGGACTCCTTGCATGGTGATCCAGGCCCTTATCTTGTAATAGATTGAACTGTGCATACCATGAAGCAATAAAATACCAATTTGTGGATGTATCTTCCCCTGCTGTGTTTTCTTGCATTCTTCTTGCCCCTTTAATCTTTCTATAAGAATATTGTGTCTATTTATTATGTTCTTGCAGGGATTCATTAACATTGTGTATGCTTGGAATATTGTTGTGAATGCATTTTGCTAGATTATGGTGAACCGTCATCACCTCTTCTAGTGTGCACTTTGCCTCTGTATTTCACACATTTAGAGATTACTCTCACACCGTCCTTTTACACGGTGTATCACCACTTTAGTGTAGGCTTTCATTTTATGTATTCTCTCTCTGGTCCTTGGGAATTTAGATTAGAATAGTTAGCTTATCCTGCATTAGAGTAGATTGTGGCGGGTAGTTTAGGAGCAAGAACCATCTTTCTCGGAGGTCTATCTCAAGTAGCAAGTCCTGACTTGGAGATAGTACCCATGTTATCTAATCACCTTGTGAGTTCAAGTATATGCACGGGGTGTCTTTGTGATTCGGTGATAACATGATCACTTTGGAATAGATGTGGAAATAATGCAATAGAGAAAGTGTCATGCTCTTTTTGGAATTGCTTTGCTTCAACAAGTGTGGGTCTACAGAACTCCAATTTGGTCCAATATAATTCAGTAGAAGAAGGGAGATTGTAAGGGATGAGTTCTAAAATTTCAGCATGCAAGGCTACGAACATAAGAATCTAAGGAGTAACTTTATGCTATCAAACAAGATACAACACATAACAATATAACAAGAATATTTCCCAAAATATCATCAAGAGTAACCATCAAGGAAGGGAATTACAAATAAAATTTCCATAAACTTGAGATGACCACACAGTTTCCCACTGATACACATACCACATTAATAAAAGTTAAGGTTTCTACACATTTAAGCCATGATTTCAAGGTTCATTGTCCCTACAACGCTAGCAAAATCAACTATGAACAATTTTGCACGAGAAACAAGTATACACAAGGTCCCACAAATTGAGATCACACAAGATGAAGTTAATCAACAAGGACGCCTAAATCAGAAAAACATTTACAATCAAGGAACTATTCAAGGAAATCACTTCTATAACTCGAGAGGGCACAATTAACTTTTCATGGTAATGCACGTGAAGTCAGGACCACAAGGTTTTCCTATAGTCTGATTTTTTTACACTTTTGTTTTAAAAAATCGAACACACCATACCAACCAAATCTAAAGAAGTCAACCATAAATCAAAAGAAGGTAGCATTTTACTCCCCTAATAACCTAAGAAGGTTTTCTAATCAATACTCATGTCCCCACAAGATAACACTAGCCAAACATCCAGATGACAATGCAACTTTACTCCAAGGAACCACATCCACACTAAAAGGCATCCAATGTAATGGGGCAACCAAATAATTTACCAAATCATGAACTTAATAGCCAAGAGTTTAAGTTTTATTTTTTTATAAAAAGAAGAAGAGGAAGTACAATATAAGCACTACCGAGATTATCTATTAATATCTACCAAACTACATTTCTAAGAGAAAGATCCAAAAGACCCAAAGCATCCATAAGTGTTTCCAAGTAACCCAAAGATTAATAGGTCATAGAAATTTATTCACAATAAAGGAAATTTAACGTAAGGGTAAACCTATTTATAATTCAAGAGAGTAAAAAAGTACACTTATGTAAACACACTACGAAAAGCTTAAATCTATCCATAATTACCAAGATGCATACATTCCACAAGTCAAAACTTTCTATGATGCAACCAGGAACCCAAGATACAATTTAACATGCCATCAAAGAAAATTCACTATCAAAACAAACACTTTTCCAGTAACTTTTAAAATAAACCAAAGGCAATCCAATCCTAGAAAAATCTAAAAGCCCATAAATAAACACTTCTACTCTGACAAGGGTCAAGCTCTTACCAGATTGAAATAGAATCACCACTACCGCTATCATACTGCCCTCTAGACCAAACTACACAACAAACTTTCTTTCTAGCAAGGTCAAGCAACAAAAAGGGTCACTCTAAGACCTTAGACACACTCAAGGTTCCGTGCATCCATAACCAAGGCATGACTTTAAGAACATTCAAGACACCTAGGGTGTACCCCCATACGAAAAAATATTACGAGACAAACAACATAGGGCCAGCTCAACAACATGTAAGTGAGAATCACGTAACGTTTAGCCAAGTAGCCAACAACATCATGAGCTCCGAGTCATCAATCAAATAAAGTCCAAGAAACATCGACAATCAATAAAAGTGGCTAAGTAGCCGCATTGCAAAGTTTGAAAGTTCTTACTGAAATCATAAATAAATAAAAGATTCTCAGAGCTTCTCAATCCAATCATAAAATAATATGTTGGTCCTTAATAAAATACACAAGATTACGAATGTAAAACACAAAAGTTAACACCACATTCACTCTGCAAGCCTTTCATGGCTGCCAATAGGGGTACTCTACCTTGAGGTTATTTCCAACAACACATACAAAGGATTGGGTCCTAGATGAAACCCAGACTTAGTGTCCACCCTCTCATACAGGTAACAACATGGAAAACTAACAACCAGAACCTCTTTGAAAACCACTCAAGGAAGGAAGCTCTAAACAACTCCTAATTAGCTCTTCCTGACCCATAACACAACCACCACTGTCCAATCACAAGGATCACATCATACAACTCATCATTCCAACAACTCCAATAAGGAAGGGTCTCAAAAAAGGGATTAATACATCATACAACTTAAATCAAGTTTTAGGACTTATAAAACAACACATTTTCAAAGGGGAACCAAGTTTCCATTATACTAGAATTTCATAGAATCAATTTAATCTGACATTATTAGTTACCCTAGGTTTAGACAAAATGTCACTAAGCAAGTACAACAACTTGAACAACTTATTATTTTATTATCATTTTAATTCTAGTATTTCAATTGAACAGAGTAATGTAATATTCCTTCATACTTATTTCTTCTTCAATTTTCAAACAAGTTTGTTTTCTTAGATTCAAAAGTGTGTTAGGTTTACAGTTCATGTCTCAAGTTTTCTAGTGTGCCCAATGGCCCAAGCTTTTGAACCACTACTCTGATACCAAAGTGTAACGCCCATAAAACCAACCCTCTGCAAATCTATGATTAACCTAGGCTTAGTTAGCTGAAAGAGGAATAATTTTTTTGTTTAAATACTATCACAAGCATAGTCTAAGACACACGCACGTTTGAATCTACCACAAGAGGAGATCAAAGTTATGATTTTGCATATATTTAGTTTTATATGTTCATTAAGATCTAATATACTTATTTACTTTGGTGAATCTTGTCTCTTATGGAAACTGATGTTTCTGATGTCTCCATGTACAAAATACAAGGTGCCATAAGCTTTTGAAGTAGTAGGCCCCAACTTGTAGCAACTCCAGCTGTGCTCCTACAATAGCCCGTAACAACTGGCTATCCTCCTACAATAGCCCATAACAACTGGTTTTGCTCTATAGTAGCCCATAGCAACTACAAGCCTACCCATAGAAACTCGGTTTGTGTACCTACTAAACCTCCCATAACAACTCTAGACACGATAGTAGAATCGCAAACCTACGTGTAGTAACTATAGGCCTGCCCGTAGTAACTACAAACGTGCTGTAGAAACTTCTAGGCCTTCTCGTAGCAACTACAAACCTGCCCATAGCAACTTCCAAGCCTACCCGTAGTGCGCAAACCTGCTTGTGCAACTTCTAGGTCTTCCGTGCTTGAATCTGCAAACCTACTCATAGCAACTTCCAAGCCTACCCATAAGAACTGCAAACCTTCCCATAGAAACTTCTAGGCAGTCCATAGCAACTACAAACCTGTCAGTAGTAACTTCTAGGCCTACCCATGTAGAATCGCAAACCTTCTGTAGCAACTTCCGGGCTGCGCGTAGCAGCTATGCAAACCTACCCATAGTAACTTCCAGAATTACCTGCAACAAGAACTTAAAAATGCTATAAATTTTGATTGGGAACTTAGTTTTTGATAAAATTAGACTTTTTGGAAAGGTGACGATGTCTACTTTGCACAAAAATTATAAAAATTTAGGATTTGATGAGGTTTAGATAGTCATTTTTGCAAAACAGTCCTGCAGGCTCCTACAGTCAAGACTGGCAATTTTCTGAGTGAATCCTTTTGTTAAATTTGTTTGATTGAAAGCTTCTAAGGTAAATTCCTTAAGTGTGTAGGTCTATATTGGGTTTTTTTGGCTTTGTAAGGATTAGTTGGTTCTCTTCATTCATGACTTAATGGTTTGAGGGGTTTTTTGGTTCATTCGTTGGTTGATTAAGCGTACATGCATAGTGAAGTAAGGGAAGATCATATTACTACGTTCTAACTAACTGAAACAACAACTCTTAAGTATGTAAGAACATCATTTAAAGTCATTTCATGCTAGCTTAAAACAAACTTCTTTCTTCAACGATTGATAACAAGATCTAAACGAAGTCCTTCTTATTCTTTATAGATTGAATGTTTCCCAACAAGACAAGTAACAAGAATAACATAATTCCCTTATGCAAGATTTGCTTCCAACATTCCAAAACAGAGAATTACATGCATTTGAATGATTCTTACTTACACCAACTCATACCAATGGATGCAACAAAGTAATTATTTTAATCATTTCAAATGTAATATACAAAACACAACTCGATCCCTTTACATTCTTTCAAACATGAAGTTACATTACGATTGAGCAATCAACTTGGACAAATGCAATCCAATGGAGGCAGCAACATATCTCTTTTTCATTATGCCATGAATGCACAAATACAATACCATTATAGTTCTCTCAACAGCAAGAAGATAGATTAATTCCCTTTCTCAAATAAAAATACATCTTGCATGGTCAATACAACATCTTTACATTATAATGAAAGTTACAGTCCATCCACATAGAGTGGGGAAAGGAAATTACAACAAGAATTAAACTAACAATGATGGATGTTAACTCTGCATCATGACTGATTCCAAAACAACAACATGCTTTAGATGTTTCCTTCGATTGATCACAACAAGAAGAGAGGGGGAAAGGCAATGCTCTCCGCCCAACCAAGATATCCAATGAAGAGATGAAGCCTCTCTCGTCATTGGCCCCCTGAGCCCCAACCACAACACAATGAAATATGGGGTTCAATGCATGGCAACATCCATAGGCTTCCACAACACACACAAGCATATTTTTAACAACAAAACAACCAAGACACACATACAAATTTTCATTGTATTTCAAAATCAAATAGCACATATGCTATATTTAATCAAGCCAAAGGAGTAAATACTATAGGGGAATCTTCTTATGCCTTCCAATTTGGAATCGGGAATCCACCTATAATCATACCACAAATATAACATATCATATCCCATAAACCTTATGCCTCCCAACCCCTCCTTATGCCCCCACAAGTAAGAAATGCAAGCTATTTCTTTTCCATGGTGGATCCCAAACCCAAAACTCCCTCCATAAAACTCTGATGCCCATGGCATTCCCTTATGCCCCCCATAATGATTCCCCATAGCCTTCTCCTACACCATCCCTAGGCATTCTACCCAACTAGACAAATGGAGAAGAGACACACATTTACATTCCATAATAACATGCAAGAAAAAACAGTAAAAAAGATGAACAAGTTCTTACCTTGCCATAGCAATGACATCACCTTTGCAAGCAAGAAAATATAGCCCCAAATATTAATTTGAATGTCCAAAAATAGTCTTCAAAACAACCAGGAATGCCCAACTCACAGTTTAGAAACAATAGTCTTCAAATACAAGAATGCAGCAACAACAGTCACTTGAATGTTCACCAAAACAGTCCTCAAAATAACAACAAGGATGCCCAAATCACAATTAAAAAACAACAGCTTCAAATGCTAAGAATGCAGCCCAAACAATCACTTGCATGCCCACCAAAATAGTCCTCAAAATAGTAACAAGGATGCCCAAATCACAGTTCAAAAACAGTAGCTTCAAATGCCAAGAATGCAGCCACAACAGATCACTTGCATGTCCACTGAAATAGTCCTCAAAATAGCAACAAGGATGCCCAAATCACAGTTCAAAAACAGTAGCCTCAAATGCCAAGAATGCAGCCCCAATAGTCACTTGCATGTCCACCAAAATAGTCCTCAAAATAACAACAAGGATGCCCAAATCACAGTTCAAAAAAAACAACTTTAAATGCCAAGAATGCAGCCCAACAACAAGCTTGAATTAAGGTGAAATGACAATCCAAAAACAGCAGCCTCAATTTCCAAGAGATAATCTAATAGCAAACATTCCAGCAAGAGAAGAGCTCCAATGGTTTCAAAAATGTGCAGCTCCAAAACAAAAACATTCCAGCAAGAGAAGAACTCCCATGGCTTCCAAATCATGCAGCCCCAAAACAACCAAAAAGAAGAATAGAAAAAAATGTGACTCTTCCAACTCTCTCCCAAAAATGCAAGTGGAAAATAATCATCCTCCAAAAATGAAAACCAAAAAGAAATGTAAAGTCTTCATGCCAATCAAATCGACTTTACTTGCAAGCCTCCACTTACACCTCAAGGACAACCAATTAAATTTTTGTAAGAAAGTACACTTACACAAGCAAGATTGACAAGCAAAAATGCATTTAAGAGGCAAAAGTAAACACTCCAATCAAGATAAAGTTGGTATGAAGCTTTTAATGGGTGTGGGACAAGTTTATCTTGTCCCACAAGCTTCCAAAAATACCCTCCAAGTAAAAATCTAAGTTTCAAGATGGTGAAGTGTTTTATACTCCAAAGATCAACTCTCTTACACACATTAAATGCAAGGATCAACACATTAATAACTATATTTAAGAAAGTCTTATTTAAATTTATCTTTCACATTCTATTTAAATAAAGGAATGGACACATTCACAAATAAAACACATGCAAGATAACAATAAAATAAGGACCACATACTAACACACACAAATCCCCATGGTCACATATAAAGGTGATCCCCCATGGGAACCCCGCCAACATCAAACAACATGCAAATTATTAGTTGCCATGGTGACCATGTTGAATCCACCCAAAATTTTATTGTAGTTAGTCTCCAATTCCCCTGATGTCTATTGTGATATAAAATAGCCTTCGAAATACAATACCTCCTTTGGCCTCGTGGCCATATCGAACGCTCAAAAATAATATAATATAAATCTAAGCATCGTAAGTATAACTGCATAACACAACATCGAAATAGTGACTATACCATTTTATAAATAAAATCAACCATTCTATCATCATTTAAAATTTTCATTTTCTATATATAATCAAATGATTAAACATCACATATCTGGATAGCATCAATGATATAATTACGTCAAATAAAGCATCAACATCTATATATATAATGTTTATAATAATCATCATGCATCTTGTATAAGTCCAGTCAGTAATGAAGTCCATAATCCAACATCATACTAAACCAAGTCAAAATAGTGTCTAATACATAATCCATAGTCTGACGATCAGAAAAATAGTGTCGAAGGGAAGTGGGCACTACACTAGTTCTCTCATCTTTACTCTACAAGCACTTGTATTTATAGCCTTTCGGGACCGCCAACTCATCCCCAAAGTGCCCTCAAATCGATGCCAAGTGTCGAATGTGGTCCTCCATGGGAGAAATCTCCTCCAAACTGAGCTTTCCACTTTATATCATGATGTGCTTCTAGAAGTTTCTACCACAGACATGCTCCTCCCTAGGCCAACCTGTCACCAGGTTGAAACCTTATTCACATGCGGTCGGGTCATGCTTTTCTGTGTTATTCCCGAATGCCCAATTTGACTAAGTCTGAACCTTTGGTTCTATCTACGTGCATCATGCATCACAGGCTTCCTTAAACCCTTCTTTGAACACTTTTTCTTTGCACACCTTACCTTAACTAGGATCTTTTTCACCACGTGCCTTTTGTACTTAGTCAATATTCTATGGGCCTAACAACAAATTCTTCCAGGTAAGGTGTTGTTTAAGAAGATGTGTAAAATTAGATTTGTGTAGTTTGGAAAAGAGAGAGAAGAGAGAAATATGCTTTCTATGATTCAATTGTGTCATCCATGCACTGGACATGATTTTCAGCATATAGTTTGCTCTTATTTTTAAATGTGAGATAATAATGCAACATACATTGATGAAATGCAACAAGTTTTATAACCCAAATCAACAATTATATTCAATGAATAAAATTATTAATAGGAGAGGGATTATTTTCACTAATGCAAAAGAAAGAAGAATGATTATTTTTAAATGCACCAAAATAAATGTTTCATTTAGAGAAATTAAAAAGAAGGGAAGATTACCAGAGAAGAATATTTAGTGAATAAAAATTTAGAAAGGAAACACATAAGATGCAACCTATATGAATAGCAAAAATTGGCAAACGAGGTGCCACTTGGCATGCCATAATGTTTCACCAATAAGTTACGTATGTGTGAGAAAAAAATAGGGTAAGGGTGGGGAGAAATACCTGTGAATGAAGGTGGAGGATAGAGTGTGTGGGTTATTGCTTCTACGACCATTAATCTCCAATAATAGCTTCCTTAGGTTCTTCTCCTAAACCAATGTTAACCTTCTTTGTCTTTAAGGGCTCATGGTAGGTGTGTGCATGGGTATCAGCACTTCCCACTACCTCACACATCCCTATAGAATGGCTAACATCCAAGCTTTCCACTTCCTCTCCATCAATCACATACACTAACTTCCCTTTCTCCTTTTCCAAACACACATGCTCAAGCTGTAAATATTTTGTTTCCTCTACTTCTTCTTCAAAGCGGGACTCCAAACTTGGTCCACCTAGTAACTCCAACAACCTATCCTCCACCATGGAACTATCCCCCCGGTAAGGTTTTTGATACCCTACAAGGCCTTATCAACAAATGGCTTGGTCATCCATGAGCTTTTGCCAATTCCTTGTCTAGCAATGTGTCTCCGAATGAATGTACCATGCATGCATGTAACCCTGTAGTGTAGAATACAAGTTGTGCACCTAGAGGGATGGTGGAAAAGCTTCCTCACCATCTCTCTAGATCCTTTCACACTCTTGGATATGGAAAGAGCCGGGTTCCTTCCCATGGTAGTCCTTGATGGTCATGGGCATGTTGCCCCTAGAGAATCTGACAGAGAGAGAAATTCTTACCTTAAGCCATTCAAAAAGGTTGTCCTGATGGGTAGCCCACCACCATGCCATTGTGCCGATCAGGACATAACTTAGCATCCCTCTCCATTTTTTCTCATTCTTCCATTGAGATTCCATCTTCTGTAAAAAGATCTCAGGGAAGGCTCCTCCTAAATACTTAGGTAGCTCTTTTCCTCCTAGGCACTAGGACCGTGCGCACCTTTATCACCTTGGTCACTAACCCTCTACTCTTCCATCCCATCAATTCATAAGTTCTATGTGCCGAATTTTCACAAGCTATACTTGGTGGTATCATTTTACATTGAGCATCTTCAAAATGGATAACTCCATTGGTAGGATGTATTATCCCTAGGTCCCTGATTAAGCAAACATATATTGTATCCAGAACTTCCTCTCTCGGGGGTCCAATATAGGGCATCGACTTCCCATCAGCCGGGGTATAATAACCCATTCCTACTTATTTTCAAAGTTGATATACTCTTTGTTGAACCGAAGGTCTGCATTGCTCTTGTAACACCAAGGGCCCAAGGACTGTTGAAAAATTGTCTCTCTCGGTGAGTGCAAGACTTCAAAGTCTCTAGTAAACTTAGCTCCTAGATAGTGATAGTTCCATCCTTTAAGACACCGATGGGCATCACCTTAGTCTTGTTTTCCATATATAATAAATTCAAAGATGGTTATAATGTAGGTCTTCCCATTTGATGCCATGCATCCGAGTTAGAAAATTGATCTCTGTGTATGTGTCAATGAGAATATTACTAAGGATCCATCCATCTACAAATGTATTCAATGTGTTCTCCTTGTCATATTAAAGGCTATGAGGGGAAGGGTTGCATGAAATACCTACCTCTCGTGCTCTCCTCCAACACGTGGTATGTGTTGTCGAATATCACTATACCCCGAATGGCCTAAAAATGAATCATGACATTCGGTGTGGTAGTGACACGTGGGATCACCTCTCAAGCTATGGGATGTGGGTTTGAGGTGAACCTCGGAAAAGGTTGACTTCGTTTGTCTAAAATAGGTGCTATGAATCTTCTTGAGATTAAGGAGGAAATGCAAAGAAATAAATCCTAAAGTAAAAGTGGTGATGCACTAAAGAGCAGAGATGTTCAAATTTTTGAAGGGTTATGTGAGTGGAATGCTAGCATTCTAAATCACTTTCACCTATTGTAACTAAAAAGGGTATGAGTACCACAAACTAGAAACACACGTTCCTTTGTTAAACTTATAAAAGAGAGAGAACATGATTTGGTTAAATACACGAGATAAATTTATTGGAAAAATTAACACAAGCACATCTTAAACACCCACTTTACATTAAAGTATAGATAATGTAACTTCAATCAATAATAGTAGAAATACAATCACAATCATAGTTGAAGAGAAAATAACCTCATCACTTAATCTTGGTATATAGTAAATAATCTGAAGTAAAGGCAAGTTACTCAAACATACTAAGGAATCACATTCACAAAGCATGTAATAAATAATTATTTCACATGTAATTTATAATTTCAAATGGAAGAGTGTAATTCCCAATAAAATTAAAAGGTACTTCACAAATATATGATAATTCTCTTCCAAGCTTGAAAGAGTAAAATCACCAAAATCTTGAAAAGTGTATATCCATGAACTCTAAGCATTCATCTATTTATAAGTTCTTTAGGCTGAGCCATTACAGTTGGGCCCTTAACTAACATTTTAGTAAAAATAGAAATTTCATTAAATTAAGGGAACAAGCTCCCATGAAAATAGCAAAACTATTGCAAGGGTTTGACCAAGTCAACCCTGTAACTCTGATCAATCTGGAGCTCAAGTTTGTCCTTCCATGGTTGTTCAACCCTGATTTGGCTCTGCAACTTGTTCACCTTTTTCGAGCTCCTCCTGGATTTCCTTCCATACTGACCAGTCTTTGATTATATTCAAAAAAATGTTTGATTATTCCCTGGATCTCTTCATCTTCTAGGTCCACATGCGTAGTGACTTACTACTTCTACTATCTCGATCTCTCTAGTAATTCGGGATGGTATTCTCTTCAGTTTGAACATGACCTTGGACATCCTTCCTATGAAGTTCTGACATAAGACCATTCGATCAATGGAATCATAATTAAAAGTTCTTGTGACATCATCATCCCACTTAACCAAGTCTTTGAAGTTTTCTTGAATCTGTTCTTTAAGGAGGGAATCAATATTCTCATTGAGGAATTTACAATGAGCAATATCAAATTCTTCGATATGTCATTTAGGGCATCTATGATTTCTAATCGCTTGTCCTCCAATTTTTAATCAAGTCTTGTAACACCCGACACACTTTGAACTCCATAGCCTTCCGATATTCAAACAACTTTGAAGCATCATCAATCACCCCTTCGAAGAAGAAAGTTGTAATCCACTACCCTAACCTCTTCCCATGTGGCTAGATTCAAATTCAAATGGTTGCTTTCCTCATAGAAATCCTCATCCATCTTCTAAATAGTTATCTTTACCTCTTGCAAATCATTATAGATTCCACATCTTTCTTGATCAAAGGATTTGCTTCTGTAGTATTCGTTTGATCCACCCATTTACTTGATCTCCCTTTCGGCCAAGTTTCTCAAGATCATGATAAGAGAAGTCATCGATAGAAACTAAAACTGCTAAGGCCGTAGTAGATGAGGACTCAATAGATGAAATGGCTTGTGTAACTCTACATAACAAAGGGTGATCTATTGACCTTATCCTTTAGCTCATCTTTCGTAGCTTTATCCTTGTCATATTTTACCATCAGGGCCCTGAGAGTAGTGTGAACATCTGTTTTCCCCCTCATGAGTGGCCTTCCTAATGAAAATATGGAAATCTGATAATCTGTAGTCTGATTGTTTCCTTGGTTTTTCCCTCAGCAGGAGTAGCGACCTCTATCACCCATTCTCCGGATGAATTTACTATCATATTTGACATGGTCCTTGGTCTCTTGGCCTATCTTTTGGGTGTTTTCTCCAAGATGCTAAGATCCATGACATCTCCTAGAGGCACCTTCTTTTTCTACTTGGGGGTTTGCCTGAATAACCACTCTGGAATAGCTAATAATGAAGAAGATGGAGTGGTAGGTGTGGCACTTAAGGTCTGAGTTGAGGCAAGGGTACTGGGAACATTCATGGGCATCTGGATAGAGGTGGTAATGATGTATGGGGTGGATGTTAACACAATAGTGGGAATTGATATAGTGGTACTGGAAGATGAAATGGAAAGAAAAGGAAGTGATAAAGGAAATGGATGAGGGAAAGGTGATCTAATATTCTCTCCAACCGAGAGAGCTAGAAGGGATGAGAATACTTGGGCCATAGATGGAGATGGGAAAGATAAATCTTTGGTAGAAGTGGGAGGAACTGATGGAGGAAGGGATGATGGAAGAGAAGAAGGAAGTGATGAACCTTGCAAACAATCAAGAGAATCATTTACCATAATTACATCCACCCTAGTCTTGGCTATAGGTATTTCTTGAGAAACAAGAGTTTGAGGAAGAGATGAACTTCCAATTACAAATGAAATTTTTCTTGGTACTTTGTGGGGTATTATGAGTCGATCACTTTCCCTTTGTGGTATTGTTGCTCTTAAGACTGGTGGGGCTGCTATACTTAATAACCTGCTGCTCACCCCTTTGGGTTTGATTCCAAAAGTATCCAACCACTGTAGGTCCTTTGAAGAATGAGACCCGCTCTATCTTTTGTATTGGAGAATTTTTTTAGATACCAATCAATCCATGGAAGTGGTTAATTTGCAATACCTTCAGTATTATATGCTTCGTCTAATACTTCACCGTCATCTTGTAAATCTGTTGGGATCTTAGCTATACCATAGTGGTAAATTTCATCTACATCTAATCTTTCATAATCTCTTTGCCGGATGATATACTCATCCCGAAAATGAATCCATATGTCCTCTAGTTGAGATGTATGGGAAGTCAAACATCTTATCTCACCAAACTTTCCCAAATAGTCAAAGTTGGTTCTTGGATGAAAGTCTATAGGGTTACCTCGGCCATCTCTGTATCTACATTCTTGTCTTTCTAAATGTTTTGACAAGTATACCTGCCAAACAAAACCAGAAAATGCACTCCTACCTTGTGGCACTTGTTTTGGATCGATGGTGATGCAGCGGTTTCGAACTAGCTCAGTAGAACCCATTTGTCTGTATGACACCTTGGAAATTTTTTTATGGGCACCAATGAAACCCGGAATTTGAATGTAGGTTAATGTGGGAAATTGGAGATAGATAGCTCCCCATTCCTGTACAACTTTGAAGGCCTCATCAGAAATTCTTTGATTGTACAACTCTTTGTCAAAGTTGTAGTGGATGACTATGAAGAAAGCATCATTAACCCATTGAAAGTGCTTGCACCCTTCACTTAGAGTGAGTTGAGGATGGAAATCATAAATTTGGGATGTGCTGCGAATCATCTTGGTATTTAGTTTGGGAAAATCTCCCATAGCAGCGGTAGTGTAGACCAGGAATGATTTCATGTAAAATGAGTTTATGGTTGACACTCTACCCAGCTGATAGCAGATGGAGCTACTAATATGCTCTCCCCACCTGATAAGTTCCTTGTTCTTCTTGATAGTGGTAATGTATAAAAACATCCACTCTTGGAATTCCTTGGTAATTGGGAGCCGAGACTCGGCTTCGAGTAGTATGATTATGTCATTGACTCCTAGATGAAGTCTTCCCTATACAAGGATTTTGGAAACTTGGTCGTGCTCTTAGACAAGTAGCTTTTCATGACAATATTGGTACATGAATCAACATCTTTGTTCCAATGTTCTACTACACTTTTAGTTGAAATAGTGGCATAGTTTGAATGTCAAGTAGCACGAGAAGATCTTCAAAGAAATCAGGATCTAGGTGAATCACCACCTTATCATCATCATCCTTAACTGACATAGAATCTACATCGAAGTGGGCAGCTGTAGCTAGAACAAACTCGGGACAATGCATTGAAGTAGGAAAACCAGCCATAAGGACAAGCCCACTGTCATAAATTTCCTGCATCCATGGCTTCTTGTTAGGAGCCTTCACTCTGCTCCAGAAATCTTTGAAGTCAATCTGACCTAAGTCAATATCCCCTATGTTACCTAGGTCGGAGGATAAGCAAGGCGAGGAGCAACTCCTAGGAATGAATACTTCATCTTCTCTTTCTCTTTTGATGTAGAAGTATACATGAAGTTCGGATTTCAGAATCCGAAGAAGAAAACTTTCAAATTTTTTAGGATGAAAGTCTCTAAAGAAATCTCCAAAGTTAGGATCTCCAAAAGTCTAAAACATCAAGTGTCCGAAATTCTAAAATGAAAACCTTTGAAAGAAATCGTTAAACGAGAATGTCGGAAATTCGAAATGAAAACCTCTAAAAGAAAGTTTTCTGAAATGAGTTTTGTGAAAAATTTCTCTCGAAATGCTTTTCTCGATGTATGTTTCCTGAAACTTTGAAGTGATTTTCTCTAAAGAAATTCCTGAAATGATTTCCTTAAATGAATTCCCTATAAACACTTCCTTTGAAATGGAAGTCTCGAAATAAAACTCCTGAAATTCCGCAACGATTTCTGAAGTGGATTTCCCGAAGTTTCAAAGTAATCTCTCTAAAGTGAGTTTTCCCAAAGTTTCGAAGTAATCTCTCTGGAGTGAGTTTTCCCAAAGTGCTCTCTCTAGAAATTCTACGAAAACTTGAGATCTACCTCAAGATGATTTTGTGAACAACCTGAGAAATTGAAGATAACTAAAAAATGAGAACATGGTGAATAGGAAGTCCATTATTTGAAAACACCGAAGAAAAAAAAAGGAAAGAAAATGGGAGACGAGAAAAAAAAGAAAATCTAAAACCAAAAAGAAATAACAAAATTAACATACCTTGAAAAAGGACATTGAAAAAGACAAGAAAAATGGATGTTAGAGATCACTATCAGGTGAAAATGACCGTATAAAATTGAGTTTAAATAGAAAAACTTGGCATTTATGGAAAAATTCAATCCGTATGGGGTTGGTGAAGAAATAAATGCTCAAGAAAACTCTGAAGTTCCGAAACCCGAAAAACTGAAAGTCTAAAAATTCAGAAATTTGGGATTTCGGACTTCAGGGAAATTGGAAAAAAATGTGAATTAATGATGAAAAGTTTCTAAACCCGAAAGTCTAAAAATTTGGAATTTCAAGATTTCATAATTCAAAAAAAATGAAACCAAAACACCAAAATTCGAACAAAATCTCTGAATTCCGAAAACTTGAAAACCCAAAACTTTCAGAATTTTGGACTTTCGGACTTCGAAAAAACTTCCAAAATGAAAAATCTAAAAATCTAAAATTTAACTATTAGACTCTAAGACTTGGAAATTCATTGTATAGGGGATCTCTAAATTTTTTTTTGTCTGACCTCATTTGACTTTTCTTTCAAGCTAAGTTAAATTGCTAACATTTTTAGCGACTTCTAGGAAAACTTTCTGTTAAGCTTTCTAGACCATTAGTTTTAAGAAAAACATTGGGCAAAGGAGTCCCTAAAGAACAAAACAAAAGAAGAAAAAGAAGCAAAAGAAAACAGATGAACGATGTGCAAAGCACTTGGAGGAAAGACAAAACACTATACATGTTGGAACAATCTCAAAAGCAAGCCTTGAGATGTATCCCATTCACATGAATGGGTAATTCTTCTCCGTTGAGTCTAGATAGATGAAAGGAATTCACCTCTTTACAACTTGTGAAAATATAGGGCCCACTCTAGAGGGCGTCAAACTTGGCATGTCTACTGGTTTAACTCGGTCTTTATCCAACTTAAAGACTAAGTCTCCTTTCCCCTGAATGATCTATATGAAGCTTTCTTATCAAAGGATTTCTTAAACTGGGTTTGGTGATGTGTGAGCATATGCATAACTATATTCTCGAGTCTCTCTAACTCCATGAGTTTAGAAAATCTCACTTTATTAAGGCGTCATCTTCCATAACCTTGAGCCGATAAGCCAAGTCTAAGGAAGTTATTTCCATTAAAGTGAGAGTTTCACTTCCCATCCATATACCATTACGAAAGGTGAAACTCTAATGGCCTTCTTACGCATTATTCGGTCAGCCCACAGAGTGACCTTGAGCTGAGTATTCCAGGTCTTTTTATTTGCTTCCATCATGCACTTGATGATCCTTATCAAATTCTTGTTGTGAGATTCGGCCAACCCATTTCCTTGCGGGTAGTAGTTGGATGAAGTCTTGAGTTAGACCCCATTCTTGACTACCCATTCACTTACCTTCATCCCGAGGAATGCCATAGCATTGTCAGAGATAACAGTAAATGGAATACCGAATCTTGTCATGATATTTTCTAAAAATTTGAGAACATCCTTTACATTGCTTTCCTTTAAAGCCATTGCTTCGCCTCAAGCGGGTGAAATAATCTATAGCAAAGTAAGAACCCATTTATACCCTTCACTGGATGAAGGATTAATCATACTAGTAAAGTCCAATCCCCATTGAACAAAATGTTGATCTACCCGAATGGGATACAATGAAGTGTTTCCATCCTCTATTTACCCACAAAGAGAGCACATTGCTTACATTTTCTTACCCAAAAGTGAGCATCTTTGAACAATTCTAGCCAAAGTGATAACTAGCTCACATGATTTTGGTAGCCATCATTCATGCTAAATAATGCCCTTCCAAAAGGCCATTGTGAAAATCCTCCAATATCTTGCTTACCTATTCTAGCTTGATGCAGCGTAGGAGGACGCCATTCAAATCCTTTTCAAAGAGAACATTATCCACCACAACATATGGAATATACTAGAGGTGAAAAGTGTGTCATTGAACCTTATCCATATTTAGAGGATATACCCCAAAGAGGAGGAAAATTTGAATCTTAGTCAACCAATCATTCTAATAATTTTCACCATTAGTATTGAGGAAAGCAACATTTTTGTCTTCTTTAGTTTCCATGTCTGCTGCCAACCAATTGTTGGCATAACCCCTTGCCTCTGACAAGCTTAGTGACTTTGATGTGTACATCATACTCCATTACTTTCGTGATCCACCAAAGTGAATTTCTCAATCATTTCTTTATTCAAAAAAATTCTTTAACGTCGGGTGGTTAGAAACCATCAAATGCACCTTGTTATTTGACAAATTGTGCCTAAATTTTTTTGAGCTCGAACAACTACAAAGACCTAATTTTCGATGAATGAATATTTGAGCTCATACTCCTTGAGAGACTGGATGAAGAAGGCAATTGCTTGCTCCATTAGATCATCATTCTGTTCAGTTAGAATCCCTAAAATGCTTTCCTATTCTCGCAAAGGCATGACAATGAAGTCTCTATCGAACTTAGGATTCACCAATGTGGGTGCTGTGAAATGGCTACTTTGATAGCCTTGAAAATTTCTCTTCCTTCCTTTTTCCATGAAAATGGGATATTCTTTTTAACATGGTTGTAAGTGGCCTGGCCATTGTTGCAAATTGGGGAATGAATCTTTGTATAAAATTAATGGTTCCCAGGAAGCTCTAGAGACCCTTCTTATGACTCGGAAGAGATAGGGACATAATTGAATGGATTCTGGCTAGATCAATGGATAGTCCTTCTGTAGAGATGATATGTCCTAGTAAATTTCCCTCCTTAACTGCAAAAATACACTTCTTAGGATTCAATGAGACCACAAAGTCTCTGCATCTTCAAAAAACCTTTCGTAGATGTGCAATATGATCCTCATCATGCTTGGAATAGACAGTTATGTCATCGAGGTAAACCAAGATAATATTGTTGATAAGCCCTTTGAATGCCATATCCATAGCTCTTTGGAAAATATCCCCTATAATAGATAGCCCGAATGGCATCTTTTGCTAAGCATAAGTGCCCCATTTAGTAGTAAATGTTGTCTTGAATTGATGATTCTTAGACCGAACGATTATACCCTAAATATCCATTGAGTAAAGACAACCTTTGAACCCCGGACGATAATCTTGTTTGAAGAATCTATTCCATTGATGACAGAGGACAGTGATCTTTTAGTGAGGCAAGATTCAAATCCCTGAAGTCCATGCACAATTGAATTTCACCATTATTCTTTCTTACAGGTACCAGATTGGCCACCCATGATGAATGTTTGATGGGAAAAATTATGCAGGATTTAATGAGCTTTGTTAGTTCCTTCCACATTAGTGGCTTAATTCAGGGATTGATCGGCCTCTACTTTTGACAAATTGGCTTAGAACTTGGGTCCAGTTCAATAGTATGTTGCACTAGGCCTGGATCAAAACCACGCAGGTCCTTATAACTCCAAGCGAAGATGTCATGGTATTCTTGACAAAACTTAGTGAAAGCTTTCTTTTCTTGGTTAGAGCATGCTTTTCCAATCTTCATAAATTTTTCACTAGCTACCTCAACCTCCTCGAAATATTCTTCTTTAATTGTCATGTTAGTGCCCTGCCACTTGACCTGATCATTTGTGTCAAAAATGGATTCGAGAGTGACCAGGCCTTTTGGTAACTTATTCCCTTTCAACTAGATGACTCGATCACCATAGGATTCCTTAAATCTATTCGATGTTTGACTACGAACTCGTACTTCTTGTTGTAGGAAGATGACAATTTGTTCATTGTTGTCAAACACTTGCCAACTACTCACATTGTCGGCACTGTAGGAAAACAACCATTTTGACAATTTGTTATATTTCCTCAATGATATCAATAGGTATGTCATATTGTGATCCCACCGTAGCCAACCTATCAAAGCATCTTGATTCGACTTACGGCAATAACATGAATTCTAAAAGCCTCAAAATCTTCAATTAGATCCCAAACTTGATTTTTAATGATCTTTAAAGATCGTTCTTGGATGTGATGCGCGCTTATTACTTGATGAAAAACAAATTCACTATCTCCAAACATAGTTAGAGCATTGATTCCCCTCTTTTGAGCTAGTTGGATTCCTTGCACTAGGTCTTCGTACTCAAGAACATTATTGGTGTAACTAAAGCGCAATTGGCGGGATGAGAAATATTTATCTCCTTTTGGAGAGATCAACATAACTCCTACACTAGATCCATTTTTTCTCCTTGATTCATCAAAGAAAATTTTCCATAGTTCCTCGTAATCGCTGGGTGCTTTGACCCATTGTGGTACAATCACACCTTCCTCGTGCACACAGTATGTTCCCAATCTAGTCTCTTCTAAAAAAAGTAGACCGAACTCTTCATTTGCTAGCAATTCATCATACGGGTCATATTGGTGATCTGTACTTACTTCATCAAGGACTGTGTTAGGAACCTCCTCTATGAGAGTAGTCAGTTCATGGTCTGCACCTTCCTCTTCAGGTTCACTAATGGCATAATTTCCATTTACGGGCTTGAATATGTATGGTTCCACATGGTTTTGGAAAATGGGTTCAGCTCTTATAGTCACCTTCATCCCATACCGAGTTCTCAAAATCATGTGTGACCAATCTACTGATAAATAACTACCCATTTTGGTGGTGAAGTTTTGTGATAAGCAAATGGAAAAGACAGGAGGGAGATCGATGACCGATATGTCTGTGTGAATGAAAACTGGGACATGCATGTATGATTAGTTATAGCCCTTTAATGATCCTAAAAGTCTTGATTGCCATGCCATCCAACTGAACTACTCCTTTTGAAATTGGGGTATATGAAATCCCCAATACGTCTGTAATCTACTTAGGCATGATAAAACTACTAGCCCCAAAATCGATCATGTAATTATGAACCAAATGATTGTCGATGATCGGAGAGATATAAAATGGTGGTGGATTATTTTCTCTGGGAATCCTTTTGTCTCTAGTTGACATATATTGGTTGATATGGATGCCCCATGACTCAATGGTCTATTAGTAGTGCTAAAGTTATTTACAAACTTCGCAGAGAAAATTCCGCTAAGATGGTATAGAAAGTGCATCCCACATGGTAACACTCAAATTATTATTTTTCATCTACTCTACGATACTAAATGGTATTGCCCCTACCTTTTCGATACTCTTTTGGGCATTATTATCTTCTCTTGGAAAATATCTATTCGGCACCATCATAACTACAGTCCATTACTCTTTAGAGATTGGCTTGTGGATGCTTAGGTGATTTCCTCCCCGCATCTTTATCTATCCTTTGGTTGTGTTTGAGGATGTGAAGAAGAAGCTTGGTCAGCTATAGAAATTTTTGGTTTTATTGCCCTCTTTTTGGAACGCGTATTTGAAACCACCATGGAGGCATCGACACTTAGTCCAAAAAAATCATCATATTTCCAATTTACTAATGTGGTTTCTTTAGTGAGTGGAGTCTCGATTATCTTGGGTTACAATCTTAACTACTAATTTCGATGGGTGGATATAATTTGGACCATGAGATCCCGACTCAAAACTCCATTTGGGTAGATATTTCGATTGTGGGGTTAGGAAAAGGATAACACCATTCATAATCTTGGATGATATTTTTTTGAATGGGAATTATGGCTCTAGAAGAACTGGTAGCAAAATAATTTTAGGAATTCAAAGGTTTAATATTGGTAACTTGGCTTATGGTTTAGTTCTCGTGACTGATTGTTTCCTTGAAATGCGAGAACGATTTGTTTGGTATTGGAGTTGGAAGGGCGAGTATCTTTGGGACTACTACGTCTTCATTGCTACAAGATCATTCCCAAAAGTTTGCAACAGTGACTTCAACTCAGCCGAGGTAATTAGCAAGGTTGGATGCGGGCATGGTTGCTAAATTTGAAGTCGCTAGAATTAAACCAAGAGTGGTTGTTGGCCTGTGATGTTTGCAAACATAGGCATAGGAGACTGAGGGGAAATTTTACTTGCTTAATTAGGCAATTATCAGCTATGACATCAATTTCATAGACATCAGAACAATATTACCTCCCATCAATTGAATAAGGATGGCAATATCACTATTCAACACTCGTAAAGAATAAACGAAAGCACTTTGTGGAGATGGATGTACAAGAGATGGGATCCATTTCCAAGTTTTGTCAAAGAAAATATTGAAATCAATCATATACTCTTTAGGAGATCTTTTAATGGTATGGAATTGTTCCATAAGGGATAAATGATCACTTTTTTCTTCAAACTACTTGCAAAGCTTGGTGCCAAACTCATTCCATGTAGTAATCAAACCATTGTTTAAACTCTGGACCATTGAAGTTCCCTTCCTTTAAAATAAGTAGCAAGAAGTTGAATTTCTATGTTATCTTTTGTTATACTATGAACCATGCAAATTTTTGCTAGGTCCATTATGTGTTCTCGAGGGGAAATATTAGTTTCACCATTAAAAAATGGAAAACTTTTAAGGGTGCCTGCTAGTATAGCATCTCTCTGCAACAATTGAAAGGGGCTACTAGCATTAAAAGGAGGACAAGTATTTGCCACCATTGTGAATCCATGTGGATTATGCCTTGGTAGAGGAAAACGTCTATCAGGTGGAGTTGAATGCCCCCTATGAGGGAAACCCATAGGTGTGGTGACTGAAGGATGTCTTCCTCTTCTTCTTGGAGGGATAATGAAAACTTTGTATACTGATAATTTACCTACCTCGGAGAAGCTTTTGTATGAATCCTTCACATAAGTTGATATACTAAACTTTGAAATCCAGAGATATGGAGTCACCAGGTACTTAGATTGATAAAAATGAGAAGTACCAACTCTATCCCATAAACGCATGACAAAAACTTTTGTCACAAAATCAATGCACCCCCCGAATGGTCTAAAAATGAATCATGACATTTAGTTTGATAGTGACACGTGGGATCACCTCTCAAGCTGTGAGACTTGGGTTCAAGGTGAACCTCTAGAGAAGGCTGAATTCCTTTGTTTAAACTAGGTGTTATGATTCTTCTTGAGATTAAGGAGGAATTGTAAAGAAATAAATCCTAAACTAGAAGTGGTGATGCACCAAAGAGCAAGAATGTTCAACTTTTGGAAGGGTTATGTGAGTGGAATGCTAGCATTCTAAATCACTTTCACCTATTGTAAATAAAAAGGGTATGAGTACCACAAGCTAGAAACACACGTTCCTTTGTTAAACTTATACAAAAGAGAGAGAACATGATTTGGTTAAAATACACGAGATAAATTTATTGGAAAAATTAAGAAAAGCACATCTTAAACACCCACTTTACGTATTAATATAGATAATGTAACTTCCAATCACAATTAGTAGAAATACAATCACAAAGTTGAAGAGAAAATAACCTCATCACTTAATCTTCGCATACAAGAAATAATCTAAAGTAAAGGAAAGTTACTCAAACAAAATAAGGAATCACATTCACAAAGTATATAATAAATAATTATTTCACACAAAGTAATTCAGAATTTCAAATGGTAGAGTGTAATTCTCAATAAAATAAAAAGGGACTTGAAAAATATATGAAAATACACTTCCAAGCTTGAAGAGTAAAATCACCAAAATCTCAAAAATTATATCTATGAACTATAAGCATTCATCTATTTATAAGTTCCTTAGGCTAAGCCATTACAGCTAGGCCCTTAACTAACAATTTACTAAAAATAGAAATTTCATTAAATTAAGGGAACAAGATCCCATGAAAATAAAAAAAAAAATTGCAAGGGTTTGACCGAGTCAACCTTTCAACTCGACCGATCTAGAGTTCAAGTTTGTCCTTCCATGGTCTGTTCAACCCTAATTTCACTCAGAACTTGTTCACCTTTTCCGAGCTCCTCCTGGCTTTCCTTCGATACAACCAGCCTTTGATTATATTCAAAAAAATGTTTGATTATTCCCTAGATCTCTTCATCTTGAGGTCCACATGCGTAGTGACTTACTACTACTGTTCTCTTGATCTCTCTGGTAATTCACATTGGTATTCTCTTTAGTTTGAACATGACCTTGGTCATCCTTCCTATGAAGTTATGCATAAGACCATTTGATCAAGGGAATCAAAATTAAAAGTTCTTGTGATATCATCATCCCACTTAACCAAGTCTTTGAAGTTTTCTGAATCTTTCTTCAGGAGAGCATCAATATTCTCATTGAGGAATTTACAAAGTGAGCAATATCAAATTATTTTGATATGTCATTTAGGTGTCTATGATTTCTAATCGCTTGTTGTCTAAATTTTTTAATCAATTCTTGTAACATCCGACACCCGAAATCCATAGCCTTATGATATTCAAACAGCTTTAAAGCATCATCAATCACCCCCCTACGAAGAATCAAGTCGAATCCACCGCCCTAACCTATTCCCATGTGGCTAGATTCGATTGATTGTTGTTTCCTCATAGAAAGCCTCATCCATCTTCTGAATAGTTATCTTTTCCTCCCTGTAAATCATTATAGATTTCATGTGCCTTCCTTGATCAAAGGATTTTCTTCTTGGAGTATTTGTTCGATCCACCCATTTACTGATCTCCCTTTTTGGCTAAGTTTCTCAAGCTCGTGATAAGAGAATTCATCAATAGAAGCTGAAACTGTTAAGGCCATAGTATATGAGGACTCGGTAGATGAAACAAGCTATGTAAATCTTTGTAACAAAGAGGTGAGCTGTTCGAACTTAGCCTTTAGATCATCTTTCGTAGCTTTATCCTTGTCATATTTTGCCATCGTGGGCCCCAGCAGTATTGTGAACATCTTGTTTTGCCCCCTCATGAGTGGCCTTCCCTAATGAAAATCTATAAATGCGTAATCTATAGCCATGATTGTTTCCTTTGTTTTTCCATCAGCAGGAGTAGTGACCTCTATCACCCATTCTCCAGATGAATTTACTGTCATATTTGACATGGTCCTTGGTCTCTTGGCCTATATTTTGGGTGTTTGCTCCAAGATGTTGAGATCCATAACATCTCCTAGAGGCACCTTCTTTTTCTACTTGGGGTTTTCCTAAATAACCACTCTAGAATAGCTAATAATGAAGAAGATGGAGTGGTACGTGTGGCACTTAGGGTCTAAGTTGAGGAAAGGGTACTGGGAACATTCATGGGCGTTTGGATAGAGGTGGCAATGATGGTGGGGTGGATGCTAACATAGTAGTGGGAATTGATACGGTGGTACTTTGGAAGATGAAATGGTAAGAAAAGGAAGTGATAAAGGAAGTGGAGGAGGAAAAGGTGATACAATATTCTCTCCAACCAAGAGAGCTAGAAGGGATGAGAATACTTGGGCCATAGAAGGATATCGGAAAGATGAAATCTTTGGCGCAGAAATGGGAGGAACTAATAGAGGAAGGCATTACGATGGACAAGAAGGAACCTGATGAACCTTGCGAATAATCGGAGATTCACTAACCACAATTACATCCACCCTGAGTCTTGGCTATAGGTATTTCATGAGAAACAAGATTTTTAGGAAGAGATGAACTTCTAACAACAAATGAAAATTTTCTTGGTATTGTGGGGATCTTCCGAGTTGATCGCTTTCCCTTTTGGGTAGTCTTGTTGGGCTTAAGACTAGTGGGGCTACGTACTAATAACCTTCTCACCCCCTTTGGGTTTGGTTCTAAAAGTAGCCAACCACTTGTAGGTCCTTTGAAGAATGAGACCCGCTCTATCTTTTGTATTGGAGCATTCTTCTTGATACCAATCAATCCATGGAAGTGGTTGATTTTCAATACCTTCAATCTTATATGCTTCATCTAATACTTCACCGTCATCTTGTAAATCTATTGGGATCTAAGCTATCCCATATTGGTGAATTTCATCTACGTCCAATCTTTCATAGTCTCTTTGCTGGATGATATACTCATCCTGACAATGAATCCATATGTACTCTAGTTGAGATTCCTATCTCACCAAACTTTCCCAAATAGTCGAAGTTGGTTCTTTGATGAAAATTCTGCGCAGGTTACCTTGGCCATCTCGTATCTACATTCTTTTCCTTCGAATGTTTTCACAAGTATACTTGCCAAACAAAACCGGAAAATGCACTCCTACCTTGTGGCGCTTGTTTTGGATCCGATGGTGACCCAAAATTGTCGAACTAGCTCCAATAGAACCCATTTATCTGTAGGACACCTTGGAAATTTGCTATGGGAACCAATGAAACCTGGAATTTGAATGTAGGTTAAAGTGGGAAATTGGAGATAGATAGCTCCCCATTCCCGTACATCTTTAAAGGCCTCATCGTAAATTCTCGATTTTATAACTCTTTGTCAAAGTTGTAGTGGATGACTATGAAGAAATCATCATTAACCCATTGGAATTTCTTGCACCCTTCACTTAGAGTGAGTTGAGGATGGAAATCATAAATCTAGGATGTCTCTGCGAACCCTCTTGGTAAATCTCCCATAGCAGCGGAAGTGTAGACCAGGAATGATGTCATGTAAAATGAGTTTGTGGTTGACACTCTACCCAACTGATAGCAGATGGATCTACTAATATGCTCTCCCCCCGATAAGCTCCTTGTTCTTCTTGATAGTGGTGATGTATAAAAACATCCACTCTTGGAATTCCTTGGCACTGGGAGGCTGCATGACTCGAGCTCAATAATATGATTATGTCATTGACTTCCTAGATGAAGTATGCCCTATACAAGGCTTTTAGCATCTTGGCCATGCTCTTAGCCAAGTAGATTTTCATGACAATCTTGGTACATGAATCAACATCGTTGTTCCAATGTTCTACTACACTTTTAGGTGAAATAGTGGCATAGTTTGGAATGTCAGGTAGCCTAAGAAGATCTTCAAAAATCTAGATCTAGGCAAATGACCACCTTGGTATCATCATCCTTAAGCGACATAGAATCTGCATCAAAGTGGGAAGTCATGCGGCTCGAACAAACTCGGGACAATGCATTTAAGGAGGAAAACTAGCTGCAAAGACAAGCCCACTTGTCATAAATTGCTCGCATCCATGGCTTCTTGTTAAAAGCCTTCACTCTGCTCCAAAAATTTGGGAAGTCAATCTAGCCTAAGTTAGTATCCCCTATGTTACCTAGGTCAAAGGATAGGCAAGATTGAGGAGAAACTCCAAGGAATGAATATTTCATCTTCTCTTTCTCTTTTGAAGAAAAGGTAGACATGACATTCTAGATTTTGGAAGCCGAAGAAGAAAAACTTTGAAATTTCGTAGGATGAAAGTATCCAAAAGAAATATCCAAAGTTAGGATCTTGAAAGTCTAAAACGCCAAGTATCTCGAAATTATGAAATGAAAATATCTAAAAGAAATCCCAAAATGAGAATGTCTAAAATTATGAAATGAAAACCTCCAAAGAAAGTTTTCTGAAATGATTTTCCCAAAAAAAATCTCCAAAATTCTTTTCTCCCAAAGTACGTTTCCCCGAAACTCTGAAGTGGTTTTCTTTGAAGAAATTACTCGAATCGATTTCCCCGAAATGAATTCGCTGCAAACACTTCCTCTGAAATGGATGTCTCTGAAATAAATCTCTCGAAATTCTGTAGTGATTCCTGAAGTGGATTTCCGAAGTTTCGAAGTAATCATTCTGAAGTGAGTTTTTCCAAAGTTTCAAGTAATCTCTCTTGAGTGAGTTTTCCCAAAGTGCTCTCTCTAGCAATTCTATTAAAATTTGAGACCTACCTCGAGATGATTTTGTGAACAACCCGAGAAATCAAGATAACTAAAAACAAGAACATGGTGAATAGGAAGTCCATTATTCAAAAACACGAAGAAGAAAGAAAAAGGAAAGAAAATGGGAGATGAAAAAAATAAAAATCTAAAACCAAAAATAAATAACAAAATTAACATACCTTGAAAAAGGATGTTGAAAAAGACAAGAAAAATGGATGTCGAGATCATCTTTGTCGGTGAAAATGATCGTAGAAAATTGAATTTAAATAAAAACCTAGAATTTATGGCAAAAATCTGATCCATATGGGGTTGGTGAAGAAATAAATGCTTAAGAAAACTCTTAAGATCCAAAACCTGAAAAACCTGAAAGTCTTAAAATTTTGAAATTCGGGATTTTGGACTTGGGAAATTGGAAATAAAATGTGAATTGGCGATGAAAAGTTTCGAAACCCAAAAGTCTGAAAATTCAAAATTTCGGGATTTTGGACTTTGGGAAAAATGAAACCAAAACACCAAAATTCGAATGAAAGCATTGAATTACAAAAACCTGAAAACCTGAAAATTTTAGAATTTCAGACTTTCGGACTTCAAAAAAATTCCAAAATGAAAACTCTGAAAATCTAAAATTTAACTATTAGACTCTAAGACTTGGAAATTCATTGTACAAGGGATCTCTAACAAAAATTTTGTTTGACCTCATTTGATTTATCTTTTAGGGTAAGTTAAATTGCTAATAGTACCTTCTCTCTCAACCATGATCATAGCAAGGGAATGATATTCTCTTGCATTAGCATTTTACACACCTCCTTAACCTCATCCAGTCATCCTTTAGCACCTCAACTCTCCTCCCTTGTTCCTCCCTCCCGGACTGCTCCTTTAGACACCTCTGGATTTCCCTTGTAAAATTTTAATAACATCCATGGTGTCTTGATATACCTCCTTTTGATGCGGGGTTTGGGTACTTTCCATGAACTACTTCCTCCCTTGAAACAAGGTTCTTCTGCCTTGGTATATCTCTTACGCGTGTGGCTTTTTCTCTTGTTGTTACCAAAATAGGCTCCAAACCCGCATCCTATGTTACTGGGCATTTACTATGTTTCTGTCTTCTTAATATCTTGACCATTTGCAGCACCCTTGTCTTTCTAGTGCTGCTTTGATTAATGTGTTCAAAAACTCTAGGAACTCCTCATATTTATGCTTCTTTCCACACCATGAGCATTACAATAGGTCCAAGAATTCTCATTTGTAATGCTCTGTAGACCCACAATTGAAATAGGTTCCACATGGGAACTCAATCCTTCCTCCTCCACGGTTACCATGACCATGAAATCCTCCATGAAAACCCCTTCCACATGCACCTCCATCTATGTGCTCCTCATAATGGCGATCATCACGCTTGGAACTATTGGTAATATTGGTCTAGTGCACCCCATGATTAATGGCCTTCTAGATATGATCAATGAGCCTATATTCCTTAGTATCATGGGTTGTAGAGGTGTATATCTTGTAATAACAAGACATATTCTTCTCGATTGCATGCTGTAGCAAGAGATACCTACTTGAATCATGGTCCCCATGAAAAATTTCATAGTCTACTTCCACAGGTGAACTGTCCCTCTGGGGTAATTATCCTTAACATGCCCCTCTACATCATAGTCTGTGCACCATAAAACACTGCGAGCCTCATGGGCTAAGTTCGTAGACAAATTTTCTAGCTACTTGGCCATAATAACAATCTAAGCCTCTAAGAATGGGCTAAACCTAGTATCAACACTACAAATAGCCTCAGCGCGTAGAGCATCTTCCAATGCCTCGTGCGGGTCTGTAAAAGTTTTATGAGATAAGGCCCTTCTAAAGGGTGAGATCAATCCTCTAATAAACCACTGAGCATGTTGTGAAGGGTTAATATCATATGATAGTTTAGACAAGAGAGTTTTAAAGCGTGCATCATACTCTCGCACACTCTCTGTCATTCCTTGTTGAATCTCCTTCAAAACACCGATGCTCTTCTCGTTTAAACTCACGAATGTGGAATTCTACCAAGAATGTTTTAAAGCAATATAACTAACCACTATTCAATGAGGGTCATATTTCTTATACCAAATATGCGCATGACCTTGTAACATGGTTACAAAATGACTAGAGTTTTGTTTAGGGGTTGTGATACTCTATGTGTATCATAGCAATTCACACTTGTGAAAATTTTCTCAGTAGCATCCTCAATACCTCTATAATTGGGAAAATGTGGAGACATTTCAAAGAAAACTTGTGGGGGTGGTTGGGGCCCGAATCCTCCTGAGCGAGCCTTGGTTTCGCCGTATTTCCTCCATCGCCCGATCCACCAGTCCACCAAGACCGAACCACTAGAGCCACCAAACCCACCAAATCTTATTACTCCCGAACCAATAGATCCACTAAGTCCTAAACCACCGAGCCACCAGAGCCGGGATCTAAAGTGGTCATGTCAAGGGTTGCCACGGATCTAGTGTGTTGTGTGCCTATAGTCCGCGATAATGCCCCACTACCAATAGTATACCTCACACCACTTCTAGACGTGAGACCAAAAGCTTCGTCTATACCTTTCCTAAGAATTCCTAACACTAGGTTGGTGTTTGCAGCCATAGAAGGCCCGAACGACAAATTATACCTCCGGGTATAGACCGATCACCTCCTATGTAACCAACTTAACTAGCAATATTTTCCCCCTAATCTAGAAAACCAACCACCGTGGTTCGGTCAATAAGTGGGCTCAGATGTGCACTAATGGTTCTTATTTCTCCACGTGATGAACTCTCATCGAAGCAAGAGGTCTCTCTTACGTGCTTCTAAATATGGGGTTGCATACCGCTTAGGTTCCACGTCCTCTACGTGAACCTCAAATCCCTCCCACAATGTCTTCCTCCATACATCCATCTCACTTGCAACCTCACGTTCTCTATAAATCTCCCTTTCATGCGCTTCACCATACTTGAGTCATCTCTCCTCCCTTTCTTTCTCTGTCACAACATCTGCCATCTTCTTCCACTCTAGCTTCCTCACCCAATGCTCATAATGGTTTAGCCACTATTAGGAATGCCTCTAAACTCATGGTAACCATCAATATTTTCATAGATAGAGGGAATTCCTTTGGGATCCCTCGAAACTCAAACTCAACAACCTCTAGACAAGAATATATGGAAATTATGTACTCCAGAGTGTAGTTAGCCAAGATACTCTTTCCACCAATGATCCACAAAGATGGGTCCATGTCGATCCGCATCATGCAACCTTTAGTATTCTTCTTAGGTCCACACATGTGATCTATAATGCCAACTTGATCCATAAACATAGGTTGAGAGCCATTCATATAGTTCCAATGGGAAGTAGTAAAAAAGTTTCTTATAGATCATGGTAGAGGTTCTCTTCTACCTATCTACGTGCATCAAATTCAAATCTAGTGCTGAATCTCTGAGAAAATTCATCCTTTGTTCTCTTGAACCATGATTCAACACTTTCCAATGTTAACTGATTTTTCATTACTCACTACACAGATCATGATGTATGTTATTTCCCACTACAACTTCAAAAATATGTCCTAGTAATGGAACCAAGATGTAGTCATTTTTACCCCTATCACAAAAGAAAGGAACCCCATTCATATTGTCCTATCACCCAAATGGATGTTAGGTGCTCACATTAGGCACACATGGGTACCGATTTTTTTTAATGTGATTTAAGTGGGAAACATCATCTATGATTTGTGTTTAGGAGATTTAAAGAGGCTTTAAGACATACAACAACCATAGAGATTAGAAAGGCCTCTAGATCTTTGCAGCCATTCTAGACAGATAGTACTTAATAGACTATATGAATTATATCATAACCAAAAGAATTATAAAAACATCCATACCTAGTATAAACATAAATGAAGACAACTTATGAAAAATATGTATGCATCGTAATCATTTATATTCATATATATATATATATATACATATATATATATATATATATATATATATATATAATGGTAACCTCATTACCTCCATGGAGCCATTATAGAATGTCACAGAGAAGTAGACCGTAGTCATGCATTATAACTGGACTAATGTAGCTAAGCCAACAAAAAGAAAAATCACAATCCACATACCCAATACATCCTTTCCCAAGTGAAATCACCCACTAACACAGCTTCTTGCATTATTTCTATAAAGCTTCACTCATTCTCTAGTTCTCTCATCTTTACTCTACAGGTGCTTGTATTTATAGCCTTTCTGGATTGCCAACTCATCCTCCAACACCCTCATATCTGATTCCAAGTGTCTGAATGTGGTCCTCCATGTGAGCATGCTCCTCCAGGCTCGAGATTTTCACTTTATACCATGATGTGCTTCTAGAAGTTTCTACCCAGCATGCTCCTTCTTGGCCTAACCTATCACTAGGTCGGGCACTTTATCCATACGCAGCCCAGTCATGCTTTTCACATGTTCTACCCTGAACGCCCAATTTGACTAAGTCCTAAACCCTTGGTTATGTCTGCATGCATCAAAAGGCGTCACAGATTCATTAAACCATTCTTTGCGCACTTTCTCCTTGCTCACCTTTTCTCAACTAGGAACTTGTGTGCCATGTGCCTTTTGTACTTAGTCAATATTTTATGGGCCCAACAACAACTTCTTCTAGGTAAGGTGTTGTTTAATAAGATGTGTAAAATCAGATTTGTGTAGTTTGGCAAAGAGAGAGAAGAGAGAAATATGCTTTCTACGGTTCATTTGTGTCAACCATACGCTGGACATGACTTTCAACATATAGGTTGCCCTTATTTTTAAATGTGAGCTGATAATGCAACATACACCGATGAAATGGAACAAGTTTTATAACCCAAATAAACAGCTATATTCGATGAAGAAAATTATGAATAGGAGAGGGATTATTTTCACTAATGCAAAAAGAAAGAAGAATCATTTTTTTAAATGCACCAAAATAAATGTTTCATTTAGAAAAATTAAAAAGAAGGGAAGATTTCCAGAGAAGACGATTTAGTGAATAAAAAATTAGAAAGGAAACACATAAGATGCAACCTATATGAATAGAAAGAAACCCGCAAACGAGGGTCCCATGGTCATACCAAAATTTTTCACCAATAAGTTGCATACGTATGAGCAAAACAAATAGGGTAATGGTGGGGAGGAGTACTGTGATTGAAGGTGGAAGGTAGAGTGCATGGGTTCTAATTTCTAGATCTAGTGCTGATTGCGAGAACATCCTTTTACTAAGAGGAACTACCTAAAACTCAAAACAAGACCACAAGAGGAATATTAAACAATATATGTTAGTGGACTACCTAGTGTATGCTAGATCTAGGAAGTGTGATACTTCCTATATGGTTTTCAATCAACTATTTAATACAATTTAGTACAAGAAATAACATAATAAAATAACATCCTACTATAGTTGATATGATTTAGTTACCTCATTATAATACTATAAGAAAATTTAATATAACAGGTAAGGTTATGATCAGATCTGGAGGTGGGGTAGGTAGACAAGGTGACTGGAACAAGTCAAGATCAGGTTTTGGGTGATTTGATTTATTTGGGTGAATGTTATGACGTTGTTGTTACATTTATATTTACCGAGATACAAAGAATGACATCATTTTTTATGACCGATGACAAGTTGAGAGGAAACTAATGATGGTTTGGGTTAGCCAAAGGTCATTAGGGTTGGGCTGATAAAAATCAATAAATTTTCATTTTGGAGATTCTCTATGATTACATAGAGAATGAGAGAATGAGTAGTAGGTTTCAAAGAAGTTTGGAATTCTCACCTATGTCCGGGGTCGTATAGAGAGTTGGGAGGTTATAGGTGGTTAGGTGGAGGGATTGAAGGGAAGGTGAGAGGCGATGAAATGTAGAGGAGACTGTGATTCTCAAACATAGATAAAGAAACGGATCTAAATAAGTATGGACAGATGAAGATCCAAATGTACTTACTTGTACTTATAGACTAGTTGTTGGATGAGGGTGATGATTGATCTATGAAACTGGTGGTCAGTGCTGAGGCAGTGCTTCCCAAAACGTTACCATGATTGTTTAACCTTCAGATCAGTCTAGGTGCTGGTTCAAGATGTTTGGATGTGCAAGAGGGCTCTGGTGCATGTGCAAAGCTCTCTTCTCCAAAAATTGAATAATTCTTCCAACCTCTAGAACAAGGTTCCCAAAGTGAATATATGGTAACTAAAAAATGGTTTAGGGTGACCCAGGCGTCAATCTTAGGTTGACCAACATTGGTTAAGGTGGGATATGCTAGGTTTCCAAAAATAATAGTTTTATCTCTTGTTGAAGATACAAAATGGCATTTTCCACATAAGTAAGGACATGTTGTTAGAGAAAGAATAGGCATGTAGGGTTAGGTTTAGACCAAGTATCAGTTAGTTATGGTAAGTAGAGATTTAGTACTAGTTAAAAGGAAACATGTTAAGAATAGTTCCATGATGAGGTGTCTATGTGAGGTGGAAATTAGTTCGGCTTAAGGTAATTAAATAATGAATATTGTGATAACGGGAATTAATTTCATGTAGGTAATTAAATTAATATACATGTGGGGTAAAGGGGGAATGTGACCCAAATTTGGTTTCTATAGATAGGTTATCCAAATGAGGTTGAAGTGATTCAGGTATCCAGGGTACATGATATGATCCGGAAACACAACTTAGGTTAGGTGTAGGAACGTTTAGGTATGATCTGATACACCAAAGGTTTGGTTAGGATAAACAACACAACAATAGGCAAGGTAAGGTCATTAGGCTAAATAACATGGGTAAAAACATCGCAAGGTATAGAAAATACAAAAATTGATAGTGAAACGAAGGTGATGTATTTCGGTGTTAAGGTATGGCTGGGTTTGAAGTTGCTAAGGGAAAGGTATAGGTAAAGAACAAGTCCCTAAATGTAGTTAAGGAAATGTATTGGTAGTGTAGGCTTGTGGGTAGGGTGTAATAGGTGCTGGTAAAGGTAAAATGTATTTGGTCAATAATGTTCTTAGGCCAAAATGGGCATAAGGTGACTCAAAAGGTAATAGTAGGTGACCGATGTCATTTATGGTGTAACCAATGTTGGTTAGCTAGGCACAATATGACCCACATCGTTCACATTGATTTGGGGATAAAAATAAAAATCCTTATTTTACGGATTCATTTTGACTTTTCCCTTTTAGAAAATGATAGAGGAGAAGGGGAAGATTGGAAAATGACAATACGAGGCATTGATATAAGGTTGCAAGCCAATGGTGGGTGATTGGTGTTTGATTAGTGGGTCCACGAGATTGATTTGATTGATTCAATTCATTTGGAGGTGAGGAGTTGATTTCATCATGGAAAAGGTAGGAGAGGGAGTGGGTGGACCACCGACATAGTGGATAGACATGTAACCATGAAGAAGACACCGATATGAGGTACGATTCAATCCAAACCTACCATTTGATTAAAAATGGTATTGTTGAATTTTTTTCAGTTAAAAATTTGGGTGGGAGTTTAATTTTGAATTTATGGGTAAAATTAAAGGAAATGAGGGGTGGGAAGGTCCAATGTAGGTTAAATAGGTGTGGGGAATGAAGCTAGGATAGGTTTGGGTGGATGGGAGTAGGGTGTTAGGTTGTTTTGTGAATTTTTAAGAATGGGGGATGGGTTTTTGATTTTGGGTTCCACGATAGAGACCAACATCAATCTAGGTTTATCTAACATCGGTCGGCTTTATCCGGCATCATTCAAGTCTTCGGTGAGTGACACCGCTTAATTGAAACTTATGATGGTAAAGAAAAACTTATGACAATCAAAGCAACCAAAGTGACAATTAAGGTGGAGAGTAAATAGGGGTAAGAAAGGCTAGGTAGGAAAGGAAAATAGGTGAAGAAGGGGTAGGTGAAGATGAATGTAGGTAGAAGAGGGTAAAAATATGACTTTGGCAATATGGGATAGGTAAGTAGGTGAAGTGAACCGAGAGAATGGGTAATAAGGATAAGGGTTAGTAGGCTTGTAGGTCAATTAGGTAAAAAGGGGTAGGCACGATTGATGTGGTTGGGTATGGTTTGTTGGGTAATATGTTATTTGAGGTAGTCAAGTCTTGACATGGTTGTCTTTGATGGATGCAGGCTAGAGATCAGCTTAGGATGTGTGTCAAAATATTTCACTGAATTTTTTTAGATAATGAAACAGAAAAGGTAAATAGGCCAAGGAGGAATACCTATTATTAGATTGGTCAAGGTTAAGTTTGTGCATTTATGATTTCAAATCGAAACTAATTATGTGAGATTCCTTTTGGCTAGGAGGAACTACCAATAATGCAAATAAAGACCATAAGATACAGTTAATAGTAAATGTTAGTGGATTAACTATCGTGAGCTAGATCCATGAATAGTGATACTTCCTTGATGGTTGTCAATCCACCGATATATAACTCACTATAAAATGATTGAGCATGTAAATAAAATAATCTAATGCTAGTGTTCGATTTAGGTATCTCATATTACTATCAATGTCAATCCAATTAAACACTTAATAATTAAACTGGTGAAGGTCTCGGGTCAGGTTGCAAGTTAGGTAGGTGGTATGAGGGTCATAGATGGGGTCTGCGTAAGATTTGGTGTGGAATGGAAAGGGAAAGATAGTCAGCAAACCGCTTATACCAAAGGTCACGTGGGTTAGGTTAAATGGTTCGACAAGGTTGACATTTCAAACTAGATAGGAAGGTGATTGTAGATTTTTTATTGTGAAAACTATTTTTGAGTCGAAGGGTGATGCGGGGATTTGAGAAGAAAGACAAGCCATGCTATCTGCAAATTTATTAGTATAATGCGGGGGTGGTTTCAAGGTCATAATGGTTAAAGGTAGTCAAAAGTATGTCGACATGATTCTTATACTTTTGAAGTATCTCATTACAACATTGATATATACCATTAACTTGGTTTACAAATGACCAGTTTAGAATCACCAAAGATAGTAATTGATTTAATGTCTAAGGTGATAGAGGTTTCAAGGCGTAATATGAGTGCTTCATATTTGGAAAAATTGTTAGTATAATAAAAATCTAGTTTGAAAGATAAGACATAGGCCCACCATTAAGAGGAATGAGGATAACTCCAGCACCACCCCCATGTTGACATTTGGAACCATCAAAGAATAAATTCATCTTGTAAATGGTATCATCCAAAGAGAGGGTAGTGATGGATTCATCTCGTAAATCAAAGTTAGAAGATTAATTTCTAGAGAGAGGTGCATCTGCATGAGTTGGTCAAGGATGGTTTTTCCCTTGAAAAAATTTTGATGGATGAATTTGAGTTCTAGGTCCTGCAAGAAACATGAGCCAACATGTAACACGTTGATGTTGATAGGACTTGGCATACATGTAATGTAAGAGGTCAATATTAGTGACAATGAAGGAATTTTAGCTAAGTAGGTAATGGATAATGTTAGTGTTGACAAAAACTGAGGCTAAGCAAATTTTTTCAGCATGAGTGTATCTACTTTCATAGTATAAAAGTGTACAAATTATAAAATAAACCATTTGTTCCTCGTGTTTCTTATCACGATGAACGAGCATGGTACCCAGGAATGGTCAATGGGAAATATGTAAAGGTAAAATGGTTTTTCATCCTTATGGGGAATGAGCATAGGTGGTTGGAGGAGGTATGGTTTCAAGGCATTGAAGGATTTGTGTCATTCATCATCCCATTTGAAGGAGACATCCTTTTGAGGAGATCATGAAATGGGTGGTAACAATTGAAAAGTTGTGAAATAAAGAAATGAATAGATTTAAACTTTCCTTGAAAACTACAAATTTTATGAAGGTTAGTAGGTAGACGCATTTTCAGAATAACCTTGAATTTAGTGGGGTCAACTTATATGCCATGCAAAGAAGCGATAAAAATAAGGAGCTTTACGGAAAGGACCGCGAAGATACACTTCTTGTGTTGAATGAAAACACAATATTTGATGAGACAATCAAGATGACCTTGAAGACCTGTAAGGTGTTCAGCCCGATGTTTGATTTGGCATGAAGATCATCAACATAATCTTCTAATATTTGATGCATAATGTCATTAAAGATAGAATTCATAGCCTAATGATATGTAGCATCGGTGTTTTTAAGGCCAATGGGTATGACATGATAGGAGAAGGTCCCCTAAGGAGTGATGAAGGTGGTTTTGTTTTGATCTTTTGGGGTAAGTAATATTTGGTTATAACCCAAGAAACTATCCATGAGTGACAAAAGATCTCATGACCAAGTGGTGAGATCAACTAGTTGGTCAATGCTAGGTAGAGGAAAGTCATCTTTGGGGCAAGCTAAGTTAAGGTCATGGAAGTCTATTCAAATGTGGAGTCCCCATATCTTTTGTCACATGAACAATGTTAGAAATCCATTAAGGTTATTTAATGGGTAGGATGAAGGAAACCAAAAGAAGAAGCTGAAGTTGTTCTTTGACAAGAAGAGCAATGCAAGGAGACATTTTCTCGCAACTTCTATTTCACATGCTTGGTTTCCGTAATAGTGACGATATTGCGGACCACCATGTTTGGGTCAATACTAGGCATAGTAGTTTAGAACTAATAAAAATATTTCTATGATCCCAAAGAAAAGAAATAAAATCTTCTTATTCGTAAACATCTAAAGATTTTCCTATCTTTAGAATGTGTGGGTCATCCCGAGTGTTAATATTAATTTTTATGGTCGATTCATTTAACATGGTTTTTGTCTCGTAAGGTAAAAACCAAGTGAATATAGGAATATTCTACACCAAGGTAGGTGAGAATGGAATCATTATCCCTGAAATTGAATGATATTAATAGAAGGTGTATAGTCATTGATCATGTTGGGATGCAGAAAGGGAAGAGAAGAGGGAGGCTTGACATCTCATTGATAAGTTAGAGGTCCCAAAGAAATAGTGTTCATGAAAAACAAAAGTTAGGAGGAATGGATTGTGGATCCATAGACTCCGTAGGTGAAGGTGGTGAATTTGGTGAACAGGGTGACAAAGTTTTATTGTCCTCAATGATTTCGACTCGGCCCTTCTTGGGAGATAGTTCGACAAAGCCAATACCATCATGGTCTTTATGTTTACGATTTTTTCATGGGATGATAGTATGACATGCCTTGTTCATAGAAACCAAAACCAAATCCCTTCAATGCATAGAAATGGAGTAAGGTTTGTGCGAAGTAGTGGTTGGTGAGATATTCAAGGTCAAATGAAAATGGACATGTTTGAGAAGGTGGCTCAGAGAGTAGGTATAATTATTAAGTCCCTTATATGTTAAGTTGGTGCAAAAGTGGGGAGGAATGTAAGGGAAAACCTCACTCGTGTGGTGATGTTGGAAAATATTACCATACTCTTGAGGAGTAAGGAATGTGTTGATGTTGTATAGGTGGTACTCCCCTAGAGTGAGATGTTGGAAAAAAACTTCTAATGGATCAGAGAGTTGTTATATAGGTAGTGAGAATGGATGAATCACTGGAAGAATAAGTATTTGTTTCGAGAAGTAGATGGGTTAGTGGATGGATTAGCTAGAGAGGCTACAAAGGTAGTGGGAATAGAGGGGTTAGGTGTGGGATAGGTAATAAAACGTTGGTGGATGGGGTCATGGGTGAAGGAGATGTGGTAGTGGTGGTGGATTCCTTAACTAGTATAAGGACATCATTAGGTCTATACAACATGTTACAAGTTTTGAATGGTGAAGGGTAAGTTGGAATGGTATAGTTATGCCCTTCATGTTCAAATTTCACATAGTAATGTAAGGTTGAAGGAACACAACCCATGACATGGATCTAAGGTCGACAAGAAACATGTTATACTAGAATTCCCCCTCTAAGATGTAGAATAATTCTGGAATGGTACAAGGGCCCACGCAAATGTGGAGAATGATGGTGCCAAGGGTCAAAGTTATGGCATCATTGAATGAACACAACATAACTGGGTTATTATGCATGTAATTTCTAGGGATGCACATTTGGTTGTATGTATGGGAGGATATAATGTTGATGCTGACACTACCATCAATCATAATGCATCAAATGTGCATGTTATCAATGTAGACGAAAAGGAAAATTACGGGATCAAGATCATCTAATTGGAGAGGTACAATCTTGTCATCATAGAAACTGAGAGTGGTTGCTTGATGAATGGTAGCGGGTGCAGAGGAAGGGGATGAAGTGGTGAGAGAGGCCACATGGCGAGGAGTGATCATAGAGGCATAGGTTTGTTAGGTAAAACCTCGATGGATTGTAGAACCTCCATGAGGGCCTCGCTAATGAGACATGGAGGTTTGGACAAGGTCATACAATGAAATTTTGAGAGGATATTGGTGTAATTGTTTGATCATTATATGATGGGAGACCCCATCATAAATAGGGTATCTGGGCCCATGAATGGTTATTCTTCTTGCCTGCAGTGCGAGATGGTATATTGGGCACAAGTTTAGCGAGATGGGCTAGTTATTTTCTCCTTTCCTTTGTATTTCGGGTGAGATTGGTGATGTTAATCATATTTATATGGGGTAAGGGAGAAGTTAATTTGTGATAGGTGTAGTGATAGGACAGAACAAGTATGGTGAGGGCATATATGGTGTTGTGAAAAGAAGGTAGCGCATTGACATTTGGGAAGATGTTTGGCTAGCTCTCTTATGTGAACCATATTGATCTCGAATGTTGGAGGATAGTAAATGGGTTGTGCAGGTGGAAGTGAGGGTTGCTTTGAATAGGAAAGGGGTGAGGATTTATGGTGATGGGTGAAAGTGGAACACAATCTTCTTCTAAAATATATTTGTCATCAAATTTTTCTACAGGATTATATAGTTGGAGAAGAATTATTTTTAGAGCCTTAGAGTTTTCTACTTCATGCCATAACACATGATCATAGGCATAAATTTTGGTATCACAAACTCGTTGGTTTTGGTTTGAGTGGGTTTTAAGGTCTAAGTGGTGGAAATGTGATGAAATTTGTCTCTTAAAGGTTTGTTAAGATGTTAGCGTAAGACCATGCCAATGGATCATAATGAGAAGTAAGTGTGGATTGAGATGGAGGTGTGAGTAATTTTTATGGTAGAGGTGCCAC